>JAXIVD010002181.1:2500-40000 GCA_036785275.1 Cancer borealis
ACTGATTTCTGGCATCTGAAAACAAGAACAAGTTTAAATTATTTTCCATGTTTGATGTGGAATTTAAATATGTAAGAATTAAATTTCCAAAAATGTACCTGATTTATAAGTATACAATAGAGAAATGCATAATCAATCGGGAAATATTATATACATACATGATGCAAATAACTTTTGTATAGTTGTGAATGAGTATAGTATTCTCAAACATACATAACGAAGTTGTTTTCACACTTAAATGTCCTTTGAAAATTCTAAAACCATCAGTTAGTTTCCTTCTAAGGCAATATTTTTCAAGAGAACACCAACTCAAGTATGGTTAACCTGATGTGTCTTTTTGGGTGAGTTTTGGTTATTGAGGAGATGTAGAGTGTTAATTACTGCCTTGGCTGCCCTTCCATGTGCCAATACATAAGGAATTTGACCATAGAGTCCCTGCAGTGTGTTGATGGCACGTGCTACGTCAACACACCCGCTAAAGTCCCCCTCCAGATAGGCATCCCTGAAATAAATTAAAAATGAATCCACAAAACAAACAAATAATAGAAAAAAACTGGACTGACAGCATGCATCATACACATTTAGGCACGTACTGGTCAAGAAATCAGTGGGTAAAGACATCAGAGTTCCTTCCCCTGTGTACACACCTGAAGAAGGATGTCATTTCCAGAGACAGTAAATCGTCATCTAAAGGTATGAAGTCAGGATAGAACTCATGGAGGGTAAGGACACCATAGAGTCCTTCCTCTTCAAGTAAGCCCGTGACCCAGGACATGAGTCGCGGCACCACCACTACATGCACACTGTTGGAGGGGAAAGAACGTTACCAAGCAGATGACTGTGAAAGCAGTCTGTTGATCTGCTCTTGTAACGTGTAGGATCAATTTGCACATGTGGCATAAATGGCTTTGAAATTATTACTCCTTGCTGTACAGAATAATTACTTAGCAAAAATAAAATATTTTAAAAAGAAGCTCGAGGCATGAAGATCACACTGCCTTATATACTATATACGGGATTCACCATTTAATAAGAAATTGTATGGCTCTACTTAATTAATGTCAAAAGGGAGTTGCATGTAGGAATATTGCTATTATAAACATGCACACTTACTTTCGCCAGTTGTCTAAGCTTGCACAGAACCAATGTGAAGTGAAGGAGCCACTCACTGTAGGTCAGGATGTGCCGTTTGGTCTGCATGCACGTGGTCAGCCAGTGTCTTGAGCACCACCAAGGATGGACGCACCAGGTACACCCGCTGACTACTCTGCACAGGTGGCGGTACTCTCTCCAGGCGGTACATCTTGTCTACCCCATGACTCCTGCACGTGTTACAGGATGCGTTAGTTATGAAGGAAGACTCCCACACATTATTGGTAATGATGAAGAGATGAAACACTGCAGAAAAACGCATGCCAGACCACCAAAAAAGGATAATGAGTCAACACATATGAAGCACTAAGACTTTGTACATACAGTAAACCCTCTCTCTCTCTCTCTCTCTCTCTCTCTCTCTCTCTCTCTCTCTATATATATATATATATATATATATATATATATATATATATATATATATATATATATATATATATATATATCGGATATGTATAAGTCGGATATCGGATATATCGGACTATACAGCCACCGAATTATTTTTATCAAAATCGGACGGCGGCGATATATGCGGCGAGCATCCGGTATAGTTTCCCGCCAAACCAGCCACCCACGCTGATGCACGTTGCTCCTTGGTCAGTTTTAGTGATGGGAATTCCGGCTCTTTCCAGGGAGCCGATTCTTTCGTTTTCGTTCACTCAATAGAGCCGGCTCTTTCAGCTTTTAAATACACACAAACAATTCCCGTCACTACACCTGAGGTTCCAGAAGTTATATTTGATGACAGAGCATATTACCTATAAAAGCGAATTGGCTTTCTTGCCACATCCTCGATGCGGGAAATGAACGAAAAATCAAGATTGAAGATTCAAGATCAGCTTGTGATTGCGAGTGGCCGGGCAAGTAGATGCCAGGTGAACGGACGGGAGTGCCTTATTTAAAGTGTTACTAAGTGCTTCCCGGGTGCTGCTGTGCTTCATGTGAGTACAGGAAGCATCAATGAAGACAGTGATGAAGTACTACCGCCTTGTCATCCTGCTGAGGCGTGGAAAGTGAAGGTAAATAATGATCACTTATATTTGCTAGCCGTGGTGGTAGTAATTATCGTATTTTTCCCTTTCCCTTCTTTTTTTTATCTCTTTTTAATGGGGAATGAAGAGTGGACATGAATGGGTTACTCAAGAAGGCATAGTAGAGGGGGAAATGGAAGTGGGATAGAGCCTTTGTTAGGGTCAATTTTGGCGGGAAAAGTGTATAATTGCCAGACACCGCTTGATAGACCGTCGACCAGGTGTTTATATGTTACTTTTGGTAATTCCGTCCCTTAACGACGAAGCTGAGGTCGGTCTCTGCTCACATCAGTTATTCCATCTTGCTCCGTCCTGTCGTGAATAATTCTTTTAATTTGAGGCAGGTGGTGGTGGCGGCAGGGTGTTGTGATGGCGGCTGGTGTATCCTGGTGTAGGTGGCTGGTGGTTGCCAGGCTGGCAGACCAGCCACCTACACGTACACCTACACCTACACCTACAAGTGACTCTGTGAGCTGGCAGTGCCAGCTCACAGAACCACTTGTCCATTTTCTTAGTGTGTGAGGCAGGCAGTTGAACAATGGAAGTCCGTTGTGGGTGTGTTAGCGTCGGTATCCGGTCATTTCGCCCACAATGCCAATTCGCCACACTATGGAGTCATTCTACCTACAGGTCATTTCGCCCACACAATGGAGTCACTTCGCTCACACTGTGGAGTCATTTTGCTCAGGTTAGGTTAGATTGACATGTGGGCGAATTGGCAATGTGGGCGAAATGACCGTAAATCGTTAGCGTCCTCACTCGCTGTATGTGTATATGCGTGTTTATATGTGTATGTGTATGTGGTGAGAACTACATGCACATCGTCATAAGAAGAGCAGAAAGCAGTCAGATATTCTATTTCTCTTATACTTTTTAATGTATTTCAGTGATTACGTGTTCAACTTTAATTATTCTTTCCTCTTATTAACCCTCGTTCGGTAATTAATTACAACTTCTCCTTAATGCACCTGGATATAAATAAAACATATTCGTATAGATTTCGATGCATTTCGAAGGATTTTGACATTCATTTCCGTTGCAAATGCATATATTCGAAACACAATTATTATTATTAACATAATAATTATTATTATTATTATTATAACTCATGTACAGAAAATGTTGGCGCTTTCAGTAGTAGTAGTAATAGTAATAGTAGTATTCATGTTGGGATAAACATAAACAGCATATTATTAAACTATTTTTTATTCTATGTACACAAACTAAACTACAATTATAACAATAACAAATATCAACAATAACATAATGTGTATGTGTGTGTGTGTGTGTGTGTGTCTACATGCGACCTAAACAACAAAATGAATGAATCAGTTTGAACATTCGTACAACGTGTTCGGGTCAGGTGGATTAAGTTAGGTTAGGTCAGGACAGGTCAAATGATATAATAACAACAACAGAAGGACAAATATTACAACAATACATAATAACAAAAAATACAATACCTAAAGAAAAAAGAAAACTATAAATAAGTGAACATCAATTAGTATAAGTCCTAGCAGTAATTATGAGATGAAATATATATTTATGTATGTATGTATGTATGTCTATTGATGATGATGATGATAACATGTGTGTGTGTGTGTGTGTGTGTGTTATCCCAAGGACCCTCCCGCGGAGTTCCAATACATCCTTCTGTAGTAACTATCTTGACTATGGGCGGCCGTGGGCGTGGGCGTGGGCGTGGTTTGCCTTCTGACGCCTTGGGAACCTGGGGCGGCATTAATGGGGGGAAGGGGGAGGCTGGGAAACCACTGATGGAGGGGACGAATGGAGGAGGAGGAGGAGGAGGAAGAAGAAGAGGGGGAGGGGGAAAGGGAGGATAAGGGTAAGATTGGGGGAGCGCGGGGTGTTGAAAATCTATGGTTAGTTGTCCACACCCATCTCTCCCCACTCAGTCTCCCACCCACTCCACCTAATCCCCCACCCACTCCTCCACCCACTCCCGCACCTGCTTCCGCACCCACTCCCCCACTCACTCCTCCACCCACTCCAGATCCTCCTGTGGGTGGTACATTAATTCCTTGTTTAGCTTGTGCTCCTCTCACTCCACCTGTCCCACTCCACACCCAGTCCCTTTGTCCCTGGCTCTCAGGGGCGTGGGTGCTGGGGGGAAGAGGGGTTAGGGGTGACTGTGGTGGCTAGAAGGGGGAGGCTGGGGCTGGAGGAGGCTGGAGGCTGATGGATGAGGGAGACGTAAACTGTGGTAGTGGTGGTGGTGGTAGTGGTGGTGTGTTCTCGTGTCCTTGTTGGGTGATGTCCTGCGGTGCCCTTGGGGAGGTGAGAAGGATGTCCCGGCTACCAGGGATGTCAGGGATCTCAGGGGTTGGTGTTAGGGCATCCAGGGACTCATGTTCATCAATGGAGTTTATTAAGTAGATGTTCAATGCTTCAGGGACATCAGGGGTGGATGTGAGATACCCCAAGGCAGCAATGAGTCCCTTAGTATTTTCATTATCAGTCCCCTCAGTGTAGTCGCTCCCTTGAAGGTCCCTAGAGATAGCCAGGGGTAGGGGAGTAAGCCCCTGGATGGTGGGTGTCCCTGCTCCTCCTGTAACGGCGCCAGGGTGAAGACATAGCGTCCCTTCACCTTCAGATATCGTAGGTATGTTTACTTCGGTATTAACTTCTTCAAGAGGGAAGTTATTGATCCTCACAGGTCTTAGTCTTGGCTACACTCTACCTGGGATGGTTAAGATTGTCCCTATCTCCTCCCTGCCCTCCGTCAGGGTGTCCAAGAACCGTTCTGCGTCCCCTTCTGCTTGTGTTAGCAAGATGTCCTGATAATCTTGCGTTAACAGAATATCTTCACCTGAGTGTGTGAGCAAAATGTCCCTCTCCTGTTGTCCCTGTGTTAGGTAGGCCTCGTTCAGCTTGACTGCAGGGACCCCTTGGAAGGATAACTCTACAGGGGGCAGTGGGCGTGCGGGCGTAGGGGCGTGGGAAGCTTGAATGGGCGTGTGTGTCTGTCCTTCCGTGTGTCTCCCCTGTAGGAAGGTGTTGGGTGATGGGTGTGTAGGGAAGGCTAGCGGGCGTAGGTGTCCTTGGGTGTGTAGTGGGCGCCTCGTGTACTCCTGCATTGGCCTGGAACTGGCTAAAGTATCGTTACGGAGTGCCGATGCAGATCCGTTTTCCGGCCCGCAATGTAACCGATTCAGGCCCTGGGTGCAAACGTATATTGGCAAGTAATCGGCCCACAATTGGCTAAAGTATCGTTACGGAATATTGACACGTAATCAACCCATAATGGGGCCGATTACTACGTAATGGATTACCGATGCAAGACCGATTCATTTTTTGGTGACTTGCCGACACTGGCACGATGCTGGCCCGGCATAACCATGTTTGCTGGGTGCGGTGCTGTAGACGTTAATGTTATCTCCATATTATCCGTTTTTTCTCCTGATCTGTTCTTGTTTGTGTAGTCGTAGTATGATTTTTTTTATTGCTATTTATATGATTTTTTTCAGAATAATTTTTACTTTATTTGAGATTGTGTTTTTTCTTCAAGTATGTACAGCGATTCTAAGCTGTGTTTACATTTGTTTTATTGCCACACACACACACACACACACACACACACACACACACACACACACACACACACACAATACTAGTAATAAAAAAAAAAATAGTAATAATAATAATAATAATAATAATAATAGTAATAATAATCACATTTGTCACAGTAAAAAATATAAACCATTATTATTATCTTTATCTATTAAATTGTTGTAAGAAGTTCCCTCACCACCACCACCACCACCACCACCATCACTATAATGATGGATGAATACTGTAATGATAATAATAATAGTGAATATGAGGTGATGGTAACGGAAATAATGAAAATATTTCCTGTATCTCTTACTTTTTTTTTTTTTTTCTCTCTCTCTCTCTCTCTCTCTCTCTCTCTATATATATATATATATATATATATATATATATATATATATATATATATATATATATATATATATATATATATTATTATTATTATTATTTTTTTTTTTTTTATTATTATTTTTTTTTTTTTATAAATATTTGCTATTATAGTAATGATGAAAATAAGTCCAGATTCGTGTTCAGCATGACCTAAACTTCCTAAAGCATCATTGTAAAAATGTTCATGAGATTCGGAAGTGTTGAGTTTTCGCGTTGCACAACAAGAATAATTTTCTGGGTGGACAACAGGATATATTAGCTGCGTTGCCACATCTATTACTGGACCGGACCAGGTATCATGCACGCTCGCTAATACTATATACTTTATATAGTATTATAGTATACATAGTATTAGTATAGTATTATAGTAGTATGGTATATATTATTGGCGAGTGTGTGTGGTGTTTGGTCTGGTTTAGTGATACATTTGGCATCGCCCCTAACATCGCCAGTCGTAGTCATTGAAAGTTTAGTCTTCCACGGGAATGGAAGGAACACAAACAATAATGGACCCTAGGGTCCCTGCATATGGTGTGTTCTTAAATGTGTTGGTGAGTGTGTGTGTGTGTGTGTGTGTGTGTGTGTGTGTGTGTGTGTGTGTGTGTGTGTGTGTGTGTGTGTGTGTCTATCTGTGTGTGTCACTCACCATGGTCTGGAGGATCACGCGCTAGACTCGTGATTGCTGTGCCACGTGATTCTGATACCACACAGTTGCCATCACCTCATATTCATCGTTATTATTGTTATATTCTTTGTTCATCATTGTGGTGATAGTGAGGGTGTAAGAAAGATATGTAAGTACGGTGCACACACATACACTTACACATACATAGTGGTGAGGATAAAGGTGGAACACACTCACCATTATATAGAGACCTGTGTAGTAATATATTGTTGAGTAGCTACGTCCTTGTCACTATATTGTTTGCATATTTATTTTGTTACTAGCCATAGGTGACACTTTTTTTTAATAGGTAAAAGGATATAACACCAATAATAAATGATACCTCAGTGACAACAGTACTTGGATAATATTTACACCAGTTTTTACGTCCCTGCAGGTCCGAGGCAGTACGTGATGAGTAAAAGGAATGAATAAGGGAAACATTGATGAGGTTTTAGAAATTAGTAGTCAGGATAGGACACGTGGAAATGGGTACAAACCTAGGTAAATATTGGTTCACTAACAGAGTGGTGAACGATTGGAATAGGCTGGGTAGATACGTAGTAAGTGGTGAGTCAATAGGTAGCTTTAAAAGACGGTTGGATCAGAATATGGATAGGGATGACAGGTGAGATGGATAAATATTGGAGATAAGGAACTGCCTCGTGTAGGTCATCAACAGGCCTTTTGCAGTCTTCTCAATTCTTATGTTCTTATAGAAGTAACATACATAAATACAGGTGATGACAGAGCATAGAAGTAACATACATAAATACAGATAAGTATAAAAATACAATTATTGT
The DNA here is from genome assembly GCA_036785275.1 of Cancer borealis. Taxonomy (NCBI): domain Eukaryota; kingdom Metazoa; phylum Arthropoda; class Malacostraca; order Decapoda; family Cancridae; genus Cancer; species Cancer borealis. The sequence goes on from JAXIVD010002181.1 coordinate 10,114, forward strand.
CTGTATTAAGTTTGGATGCTTATAAGTGTTTTAGTGATTTTGCGTTTGTAGCAGGATAAATCGGATATATCGGATCTTCGGATATATCCCAATTGATCCGATTTATAGAGGGTTTACTGTACATCAATTCTTACTATCATAAATAATTGGGGCCACAGTGATAATGAAAGCAATATTTACAGTTATGTGGTGCAATATACGTGTTAATAATCTGCCCATTGATATCATACTGGGAATTTGAGATATGCAATGCACTTGGTGCTATATAGCTATAGTTATGAAAAGTACATGAGAAGTAAACATATTGCTCCGTCTGCCTACTATTGAATATCTAAAGGTCAAGTTGGGTGATACTATGGCAGAGGATTAGGGAAAGACGGATATTATTTTCTTAATAAGACAGCATAAATAGTAGTCTAAATTTTCAATATAGTTTGAGTCCTGAATGTATGTATGTAATATACTGGAGTTGTGTCATGTGGAGTGAAATATCTCCCACAAATTTCTCTTTTCATTGTTTTTCTAAACATTACATGGATCAGTAAGGTATTACATTGACAAGTTCAGTGTTTGTCTATTATCTGTGAAGTAAAATTGCTAAAAAAAAAAACCTTTCCTGATAACACACACACGCACTCTTGGTGAGTCTTGGTGACTGATTGACTGACTGTGTGTGACCCTGACTGGCTCTGATCCAACTTTTCCACCCTCGCATGACAATCTTCACGTACACTTCGAGATAGTGGCAGTGATGAGGGAGCACTACTCACAACTGATGCACTTCAACCCATCACAAATAGAAGGACAATCTGGGATTCCCAAACTTAACTGATACGCAAAAAAGTGTCAACGTATTTTCCGCAGTGTATCACTTTTTCTTTTTTTCCTTATATTTATCCTTCGATTTCATTATATTTTTCCTTCTATATTACTAGTTTAATGTACACACTTACTTATGTTGCTAACTTTACATGTGTTCACTGTCTGGTATTGGTCAAAAGGTCAGCTATAATATACTTGGTTTAGGAATATGAAAGGGATTATACAAGTATTTTTAAACTTATGGAAAATTTTTTGGAGTTAGTTATGATCTATAGATACAAATCTAATTACTAAAATGGGGCATATCCTCTATGCTTGATACCTATTTCCCTTATTTCCTTGTCTTATAAAGTGAGTTTACAATGATAGGATGATGTGATTCTTCTTCCTACTTTATAAATGCGGGTTATCTACTATCTACATCAATACTATTATTATTAAGGTCACAATATTGATGTATTGATACTAGATAACCTGCATTTATAAAGTAGGAAGAATAATAATCACAGCATCTTATCAGTGTAAACTCTTTTTTATAAGACAAGGAATAGAGGATATGCCCCATTGTATCTATAGATCACAACTAACTAAAAAAATTTCCACAGGCTTAAAAATACTTGAGTGACCCCTTTCATATTCCTAAGCCAATTATATCATAGCTGACCTTTCGACCAATACCAGACTGAACACATGTACAGTTAGCAACATAAGTAAGTGTACACATTAAATGAGTTAAACATAAGGATAAATATAAGAAGAAAAAAAAGCGATACACTACGGAAATATTGTTGAGCTTAATTTTTTTATATCAGTCAAGTATGGGGACTAGATTGTCTTTTTATTTCTGATGGGTTAAAGTTCACCAGCTGCGAGTAGTGTTCCCTCATCACTGCCACTATCTCTATTATAACTAACCTCATTTACGTGACCACTTGATATAATACTAACCTAATCTCCTTGGACCACTTCCATATTGTTTTTTTTTGCAAGAAACAGATAAACACAATGGAGTGAGTGGACATTCAAGTTATACTAAACTGTACAACTTAATAAGGAAGTAGCGGTATGTGACTTACGTATGTCTTATAGGGTGAATGAGGCAGTAGTAGGCAGGTGTGATGTAGTTAATAGGTAATACAATTTTTTTTCTGATGTTTTGATGTTTTTTTTATTTTCATTAATTTGATAATTCCGCTTGTCACCAGACCTTGTAAAGAGGACAGTAGGAGACAAAGTAGACAGGGGGTGGAGAGAAATTGCTTGTTGATGTGAGGATTGATGTTGATGTGAGGTTGATGGAAAATATAAAAAGAATTACAGTATCAGAAAGTCATTTAAAGGACATCAAAAATTTACGATGTTATCTCCTAACCCAATAAAAGTTCATTGTTACTAACGACATTTGTTTTTTGCTCAGCCTCCTCAGACTATTCTATATAAAAAATATATAACTTTCAAACAAAAACCCTACACAATAAATTAATCAGATTATTACAGAGAGAGAGAGAGAGAGAGAGAGAGAGAGAGAGAGAGAGAGAGAGAGAGAGAGAGAGAGAGAGAGAGAGAGAGAGAGAGAGAGAAGTACATTTGGGTGACTATACCAATAAAAAAAACTATAATAGCAGTCCTAATACAAACTAACCAAAAACTCACTAAGGTGGAATTACTAGAGAATCGACTAACAATACAAGTTCGAATTATAACATAACATAAGGAAGCTGCAAATTGCCAGAGTTAACTTACACAAGGCAGCTCCTGTGCACCTAACACTTAACCATTACATGACCCACTCTATATTTTGGACAAAACAATTTTTCTCAGGTAGATTTCGACGTGTTATGAATTAATCTGATGTTTGTTTGTTATGCCAAGCAGCCAATATTTTTTCTCAATAAATGGTTGGTCAAAAAACGAATTTTTACCTATAATATTCCAATCTCACCTTAGTAGAGTAGCTCCAGCAATCCTGTCTAGCATCTTCATAAGGTCACCATCAATAATCAAATCCTTGGCTCCAGGGGCGTCTTCTAACACTCTTACTAGACGGTCCCTGCTCAGACGACCAAGTATTTCCACGTCCAACCCTAAGCTTTGTGGGGCAGACATCGCGTTGGGACTTATAATGCACGTAGCTGTAAGGGTTTAATTTGTTCAGTGTGAGTGTGAGGGTGACATGACAGCTTTCCAAACACACACACACACACACACACACGCAAACACATAGACACACCTCCACCTCTTGTGTTTTGGGAAGAGGAGGAGCCGAGGAGGAGGTATAAGTGAGTTGTCAGATGTTGGATTATAATAACTTCCCTCAATGACTATGTAGCGATACTTTGGTCATGTATTCATTACAAATAGTTTGATTAATTGATCTATTTGCACTAGTTATGTGTTTGTTCGAAATAATAATATATAACTAACTTTTTTTTTGCGTTGAGTACAACTTTTGACGTTTGGATGTCGAGAATAATCATCATAAAATTACTATTTCAACTAGCAATATTATCAATCCTACTTCTCTATATCCAATCCGTAGCCTTTTATATAACTTTTTAATTGTGTAAAATTACTTCATAGCGAATCATTTCATCAAGGACGAGGCGTATAATGATAATAAGCAGCAGCAGCAGCACCACCACCAACATAAGCAGGATCAGTCAGCCGAGTTGTAGTGTTGTCGAGGCATTGCACACGCTGCTAGGACGGTAATAGTGGCTTATAACACCTCATACATTACATATACCTCTATCATACATACACATAGACATACAGTATACATCCACCTGATCTACATATACATACAAGGTCAATAAGAGTAGTTTGTGGTCATATTGATACTGACATTGTTCTGATCAGCTGACTACTACTACTACAGTCTGACCTCACCTGATCTCCTGTGTGTGAAGTGGTGACCGAAGTTGTTTAAGGCTGTAAGGGACAGTGAGGTTTGTTGGGCCAGCTGACTTACTCGATTCGTTGCCCTGTAGACTTGTAACTTAGAAATAATTGTGTTACGTAACGATGGTGGTGATAAGTGGTAAGAGTGGTGGTGATGGTGGTGGTCATCCTCCCAGTGTGGTATGAAGTGTATGTGTGTGTGCTTGAGTGTGTATATATATATATGTGTGTGTTATGTATGGGACCATTACATTGTGTTGATTGAAAAAATATATTGTAATCTATGGCCTTGGTGAGAGGAGCCATTTTCGAGTTGTGTAACAGGAAAAGTCTTATTATATTATGAGTGACATTATTAAGATTATTGAATTAACTATCACCTTCAATAACACTATTCGACTGTATGGTAACCTTATACAAAATTGGATCTGGTAATAACTTATACCATTTAGACACAAAACTGAAAACTATTAATTTATTCTTTTTGGTATTATTTTACATTTCCATCTGAATGCTCTAGAGAATTAAGGGTATTGTTTTACAGCTTCACCAGAATGCTCTACATTATTCAGGATTATATCAATGCCTTACCTGATGAATTCTGAAAAAGTTTTCTTAATTACATTTCCGTTGCAAATTCCTAGTTTGTGAGATATTCAATGTTTTCTATGAGACCTTTTCTTCGAAAATAAGATAAAGTTTAGTTTGGTTTGAACAGGAATGTTAATATGTCAATGTAAGATAAGGTTTGGTTAGGTTAGGTTATGTTGTATTGATTTAGAAGCTATCAAATGTTTTCTATGACTAAAAGTCGGTGGTTGGACGAGGTGCAGACGCCATTTTTTTCGTACCCATACGCCATTATGGTGAAGATGTAAAGAATTACCGAATTTAGAGTTGTATTTATCTTCTTTCTTTTTTTCTATCAGATTGGCTTGAGAAGCAGCTAGTTTTCGTTGCTGTAAACTGTGTGAGCAAGGTGTGGGCAGAACCATGTCTAGTGTAAGATGGGGAGCGAGGTCTCTCAGGCGGTTGCTGTCCATTCAGAATACTCAGATTATAAGCAAAAATGGTAAGTAGAATTTGTTGTTCTCTCCATAACATTTTTCTTTCTTTACAGTTAGAGCAATTGAAAACCTTTGCAAGATGTCAATGGCTATGGGTGAAGTAGAATTATTGTTATTATTAATGCCATATAACTTAATTTTTATGTATTTTTTCACTATCACTACTTCAATTTATATATATCTATACAGTAGCCTTACAAAAATATGAAAGATTGTGTTTCTGAGACTTCACACAACCAAATTACAACTAGCAATTCTTATATTTTTATAGGGAAAATAATATTAGTACCCAAGGGAATTAATGTAGTGTTTTGTGTTGGTGGCTGCAGTGATGTGTTAAATGTCTCAATAATGACATGCACTGTTACTGTGGTCTTATTATGATGGTTTTTCTAAGTCAAGTGTCTTCAAACTCTTCCATCCATTCACATTTTATGAAGTTTTAGATTCTTTGACCCCAGAACCAATTACTATTTTCCTACATTGAAATTGATTTGAATATTGCTTGTCACTAATGCGATTCACACTTAACAGGCTGCATTTCAGGTACCAATTAGTCGTGTTTGGGTTATAATTGTTCTTCATGTCCAGCTGCTATTCTCTCAGCGCAATATTTATTGGTCCTAGTTGACAATTATGATAAGCATTTAACATTAATGTGTCATTATAAAAAAAGTTTAGTTATTAAACAGTAATGGATGCAGCATTTTAAACATGTATTTTACCTTCAGGTATTGTGTGTTCGAGGGTTTGGGGTCACCAGGTGAAGGGAAGCACCTTGCTAGTGGTGCGTCCTTTAAGCACGTCCGCCCTATGGCAGCAATCCTCCACTGGGCCGCCTTCAGATGGCTCAGGCGGGGACAACGGCAATGGAGACAAGGATGCGCAGAAGAACAAGAATGAGAAAAACCAGCTGTGTTGCCCTAAGTGTGGGGATCCTTGCATTCACGTGGAAACTTTTGTGTGTAAGTCCTTCTTGCATCACTTGTTATACTCTATCACCTCCCATCCACTGGTTCTTATTCTACATTTGTAAATAATGTTGGTTTTGCCGTGGCAGTGATAGTAACCTTAGTGATAGTAGGAGGAACATCTTTGTCATAGTATTTTAGATGAATTTTATTGTAGCAAATGAATAACAAGTAGTGAGTGTGTTCATGATGGTGAGTATGTAAGTAATGGATCATGGAATTATAATCCTAATCCATGAATTTCTTATTTTTGTTTGGGAAATATTTATGTTTTCTTTATTTCTAAATTATTTATACAAAAATTATAGAAACCGATGCATGTTTTGAATTTAGAAGACTATCAATCATGCATAAAAAGGTGGTGTTATTTTTTTAAATATTATTTACTGTGTATTAATTTATTTTCCTCTTGCAGCATCAACCCGGTTTGTAAAGTGTGAGAAGTGCCACCACTTCTTTGTTGTGCTGTCAGAAGTGGACTCCAAGAGGAAGAAAAAGGAGAAGAGAGATGATGCCAAAGCTTCCTTCAGCCATAGATCACCTCCGCCACCTCCAAAGAAGGTGGGTTTAGGGCCAAACAAATCTCTTGATCGTGACCATAAATTTTAACATATATACTTTGGCTTACATTTTTGCATCACTTGTAGAATAAACCGAAGATTTTTGTCATTTCTGATTTTGACATTTTTCACTCTACAAGAATGGATGGCATAAACAATGTCTCTATACACATAACCCTTTATTAATTAATTGTACTGCATTTCCTTCACACAGATTTATGAGTTCCTGGACAAACACGTGGTGGGTCAGGAACGTGCCAAGAAGGTGTTGAGTGTGGCCGTGTACAACCACTACAAACGCATCTATCACAATATTCCCCAGACCAAGATGGACTCTCTTCACCTGGACTCAGCCTCCCTATCACAAGGACTCACCAACAGGGGTAGGGGTCAGTAAATCCATTCTATTCACATAGGATTGCCAAACCGGTTGTGTTCCTGCATCATTTTTTGTGCAAAACCAAGAGTGTTGCTCAAATTAACACCCTCCTCATAGACTCAACAAGGGGACTAGTATTGTATTATCATCACCTAGAGGCTACAACTTTTTACCTTCATAATAGAGGTAGATTGTGTTTTTATGAGTTTTGAAAAGAATATGCGATCATTAGTACTGTATATCCTCTCTTAGATAGTATTTTATTAAGAGAAAGTGACTTCTTAACATTATAGTTTGTTAATTTGGATGCTTTGTAGTTCACATGTAAGTATGATTTCATGTAATTAGGCAGTAACCCTTTTTACTAATTGTAGTGCCTTGTAGTGAGGTTAACTTTATGTAAAGCTGACTGAACACTCAGGTTGAATGGAGTGCTGTATTGTTTTAATTCCAGATCAGTGTTACTTAACATAAGCCTAAATATTTTTGGTTGTTTGTAGTGAGTTGAAAGTAACTAATCCTAGGTAACACTTGAGTTTGCTAAGAGATAGCTGCTTAGCCCTTCAAGATCAGCTGTTAATACCTTGAGAATTACGACATTAGAGATTAAAGAAGTTTCAACTAGCTCAGAGTCTATTGTCAAATGGAGATTCACATTCATATGTAAATAATGTCACAAGGAGGGAAAAAGAATGCTCCAAAACACTACTTTCTTTACATAATTACATACGGAGAAAAAGATGGATAGACTAGACAAGAACTTTCTCAACTTATTATAAAACTCTTTACTGACAAGAAATGAACTCTCAGATAAGTTGTGTTACACGAGGAATGAAGAATTACCAATAGATGAACAACACTTGATCTCAAACAGTGACAGTCTAGAACATTAGATCAATGAAGCAAGAGTCACAAACCAACCTAAAGTGCTTCATGATTTAACACTAATTTGTCCTTTTTGTCTTGTGCTGCTAGACATTGGGACTTTGGGTAGGTGGAATGTCATTAATGTGAGACCTTACATACATACAGCTGTCTTCCCAGAATGCTCCAAGGAATTATATAAAACTACCTCATTTCAGTGTATATTGGAAAGTAAAAAATTGTGTTCTGTCACAGAAAAAAATCGCTCATGTAATTGGAACCAAGTATTTTGAAATTCTTATGACAACTGTAGCTCTGTGGTGGAGGCTGTGAGAATACTTCTGTACCACCATATTTCTTGTGTGTTGTATAAGGTAACTAAAAGGAATGGAGTTATGGGTCTGGGAAGCCTCTCCTCTGTATTCTCTACTACAAAAAGACAGGGTGTAGAGAGGGAAGGGAGGGAAAGTAATGTCTCCCTGAACTCTAAATGCCTTGTCTTGGTTTCCCAGCCTTAAGAGGGATATTAACTGGGTATAAAGATAGATAGATGATAATTATATGATGTATAATAGAAGGGAAAGAAAATTGATAATTAATTCAATCAACTTGCCCTGCAGATCAAAACCTAAAACTTTTCCATATTAAAAAGTATAGAGTTCATAGTTTCCTTTCTTGCATTCTTCCAGACTTGCTTCACATTGCCGGCATCAGTCAGAGTCATGCGCTGGGGGTGAACACGAGTGACCAGCAGCAGCAAGACCCACACCAACAGATGGATGAGCAGCAAGGACGTGGGAAACAAGGACTTTCTAGTAACTCTCACGGGTCTGACATTCTGGACGCTACCACCCACCTCCTTCGGCTGGAAAAAAGCAACATTCTCCTTCTAGGTCCCACTGGCTCAGGTAAGTTTGTGTTAATGGGTTGAGTGGATAGTAAAATCTGCTTAGCTGTAGATTCAGATCCTGGTCCCATGAATTGTGATCTGATCAAACTCACTATTATACCATCATACCAGTGGCGTATGGTGGTTTCTGTCACTGGGTGTGCTGAACAGTGATTCTGTCCATAACTAACATATACCTAATTACTGATGTGTGTGTGCATGCGCGTGTGTGTGTGTGTTTGTGTGTAATTACAATTTTATAGTTATTCATACAGTTAGTTGGAAAATAAAGTAAATTTTATGTGAAAACTTAGAATAACTAAATTTATTCATTTTGATTAGCTAAGCTTACCACCTAAATTACACAGTTGAGTGGTTGACATACCTGATTACTTATAATTCAATTCAATTCTTCGTGTTTTTTATGTAAACTTGTTCATGACTTCATCATAGAAGGAGCCTCTCTGTTTAACTTTAGTCAGCAAGATCTTTTCAATGGAGAGCAAACTGAGGCCACTCAGCCTCAAATGGCTCCCCTCAACACATTTCCCTGGTGGTGTAATAATGTGGCATATGGCACCTCACAGCAGTCCTCAAGGTCACTGTCACAGCTCACGGAGACTCTACCATGGCCACAGTCATAGGTTACCACAACATGTGTCCACCCCCTGTAACACTGTCTTATCAGCCAGTATTACACCACAGTTATATGAGCCACTTTAATACCAGTCACATATCCACAAATACCGTCTATACCAGCGTAGCCGCTTTTCAAGGGAAAGATAATTTTAAGAATACCAGCGTAGCAGCAGGAGGCTGCCTCTCTCGCATCCCTCCGCCGGCTGATGGGAGTGAATGTCACATTCACTCCCATCGCCATGGTAACGCCATCATTAAGATGCAAACACACCACAACACAATAATAATTACAATATACTTACAATTCACAACTAGTCATTTATCTAGTCAAGGGAAATGCACGTGCTCCCCCGACACAAGCGTCAATGAAACTGAGTTAGTATAACTTGGGTTACTTGGCAACTCAACTTACTTCTGTTGTTTCATCGGTAAGAGAGTCCATGACTTAGGTCGCACTCAATCCTTATTTCTGATTAAGTGACTTAATAACATTTGGTTTCATAATAGATACTATATTATAATTCTTGCAAATCTTAATTATGCTCATATAATGAATGACAAAGACACTTTATACCTTCTAGCCAATATAAAATTTCAGCACCAAAAACGAATGCAAGTAGTGTGCATTTGTAGAGCTGCACACCAAGTTCCATATATTCAACAATCTGCCCTCCCACTCCACCATACACACTATGCTACATAATGATACAATTGATTATTGGGTGTGCAGTGCTTCTACAGAACACCTATAATACAAAATATTATAACAGGGCTAAAAATAATAAGAAAAATATCGTTTCCCACTTATTACTGAATTTATTTATAACTATCATGCATTTCTCTCTCTGACTTAGGGTGTGTGGCGCACACCTAGCACACTGAATATACGCCCCTGCATCATACCATATCACTTTGTCATCACATCAAACACCATCTAACCAAATATATTAATGGATTTATATTCTCTTTCCTTTGTATCAGGTAAGACCCTGTTGGCCCAGACAATAGCACAGTGCCTGGACGTCCCCTTTGCCATCTGTGACTGCACGACCCTCACCCAGGCTGGCTATGTGGGCGAGGACATCGAGTCTGTGATTGCCAAGCTGCTGCAAGATGCTAATTACAAGGTGGAGAAGGCACAGTGTGGTGAGTAGAACCTTTGTGGCCATAAAGAACTGAATGTATGTATGTATGTGAGGAGAATATAGGATAAGGAGGAAGAGAAATTGTAAGGGTAGGAAAGGACTGTAGCGAACCTATCTATGTATGTGTGAGGAGTACAAAGGTGTTCAGATGCTTTATTCTTATTGATTTGTTAATATTACGTGTTTTTTATATGAAATTGTATGTGAATGTGAGCGAAGTGTTAAGAACACTTGCAATAGTATAATTTATATCACTTTATTTTTTCCTACTTTAGAGAAATTCTTTGATTTAAATTTTTTAATATGCTATCTCATATGCAGGACATGCTTTTCATATAAGATATTTAATTATTTCTTATTTTTTCTGTTTCTCTTGAATTACACCTTATGTATGTGTGAAAAACAAAAATGGGAAAAATTGTTATGGTAAGGTAATTTTTTCCCCCTTCATCCGTGCAGGCATTGTGTTCCTGGATGAGGTGGACAAGATAGGGGCTGTGCCAGGCATCCACCAGCTAAGGGATGTTGGGGGTGAGGGAGTGCAGCAGGGAATGTTAAAGGTGAGTGCTGGGTTCTGGTCTTATCCTAGTACTGTGTCATGTAAGTGTGTATCTGTGTAAGTGTGTTTAGAGGGAATCAAGGTAGTGTATAAGGAAGCTAGTATGTGTTAATGAGTGATAAGTTTGATGTGTGTTTGAAGCATCTAAGTCTAACAATAAGAGAAATGAAGATCAAAGAAGGGAAGGTGTGACAGAAAGTTTGCCTTGGAAGCTGATAGCTAACATAGAGTAGTAAATTGTTTGACCTGTGGTGCTGCATTTCTAGGAGGGAGTGAATGATATGTGTGACAATGGATTCACAGATACAGACAGACTTTCTTCTGTGGGATTTGTTATTTTAGATTTTGTCGTAATTTAAGTCCAGTTAATACTTAATTTAGACATGTGATTTAAGTGGCAAGATTTTACATTGTGTATTTTCTTTCTTTTCTCATGTGTAGATGTTGGAGGGAACTGTTGTGAATGTACCTGAACGCAACTCTCCGAGGAAGCTACGTGGGGAGACCGTGCAGGTGGACACTACTAATATCCTGTTTGTGGCTTCGGGCGCCTTCAACGGCCTGGACCGCGTCATCTCCAGAAGAAACAATGAGAAGGTTGGTGTGGTGGTGTGGTGGTGTGGGCCAAGTGAGTGTTAATGTGACACTATCTTTGGACCTTTCCCATGACCTCCTCCTAAAGTGATATTGTGTTGTAGCTGTGTGTGGGTGGGTGTCATTGAAAAGGTCTGGTAAAAATATTATAAAGTCATGAGTTATGTGTTATGATATAAACATCCTATGAAATGTATGCAGTACTACATGTGTATATGTAAGTCAATATTAATATTACTCTAAAATAGTTCTCATAATCTATAACTCATGACTAAATCTTACTCAGAGAATATTGCTAACCTCTCAGATTGGCTAGTTATTCACCATGGTCCGGAGGATCATGCACTGGACTCGTGATTGTTATGAATGTTAGAAGCCATATATATTATTGTGTACATGGTAAAGTACTGTTGACTAATAGCACTAAGAACAGATCATTGCCTAATAACATCCTTCAGCTGGGTTTGAACCTTGTTTTGTATAGATTTCTAGATATAAATTCCTAAACCATTTACATTCCTTTCTGTCGTGTTTTTATCATAATATTTGTCATTCCCAATTTCATCTTCACTTCTGCTTGAAAAATCTTTTGAACCAGGTTATGTTTTGTGTTCCTTCTGTGCCTCTCTTCCTTTGGGTTTTCCTCCATGGGTTGGGACTTAGCCGGTAGGTGAGTTACTTTACTCTTGACTTGCCTAATATATATATGTGTATATTCACCTCCAAAAAATGGTTCATGGGTGTGGGTAAATGTGGACAATTTAGGTGATTCGTCACTGACACACTAACTAACTTTGGGTTCATTACTTGTGTTTTGCAGATATTTACTTATTTGTATACTTATTGATGTTTTAAGTTATTTTGTAGTGAAATGACGAGTTCTGTTGTGTAATTACTGGCCTTTGTACTTTTCTTTCATGCTGCAGTATCAAGTAAGTATAGTATTATTGTATTACTGTTTGGTTAACGAGCATAGGCTTGTTACCCGGTGTGGTAACGAGTGTTATGTGAGATAGTATGGCCCGAGCGGTTTAGCCAAATACGTGTACTTTATACAGTTTTATTTACAGTATAAGATAATCAGTACACTGGTACATAGAATAAATCTCACTGCTTGTATTTGTATTTTAAGCAAGCAGGGTTATGCACATAGATTAAAGTATATCACAAGAGTCACTGTGGCACTATATCTTCACACTTGGGTATAAGGTGAGATTTGTGCAATATATATAACTTCAGCGACAGTTTGTAGGGCACTCGTAATAACACAGAAATGTCAGTAATAACGGTCAGTCCGGACCTCGGATGTACGGTGAGAGTAGAGCACTCCGAGGTTCGTGACTTGTAGGTGTAGCTGCGCGGGTAGGTCTGCAGAGACCGGCCAAGCTCGGGGATGAGGTATCTTCGCCGACACCCCTCAAAAGCTGATGTCAACCGCTTTTCTTTAGGCGACAGCATAGCGCCTCACATCACAAAAACACCTTCTAGACGCTGCGGTCAGCAGCATGTCTCTGACCGGATGACGGCCAGACACCAGGAGGCTGCTTCCGAACGTTCGCCGTCACAAGACATTCGAGAACCTACTACATATATACCTCAACAATTATAATAATATTAATTGCATAATACATGAGATATATAGGAATAAAAATATAAGTAATACTACCTGCCTAACATGGGTACATCGCTCGGTCACCTACTCGACGCGACCTCGCGACGTTCCTATATATTTAGAGTCATGTACCTAACCTTGTGGAGGTGTCAATTCGTGGTCGCTAGCAGCTTTATTTGAAACTCTACCTTTTAAGATATTATAGAGTGTCAAAGCACGTTTCACTAGACAAAATAGAGGAATCATTATAACAATCACCAGCACTATCGGTAAGATGGCCGTAGGGAAGTGTACATAAGGGCTCATGTAGGTCGGTAGGGAAGCATGGACTGCCGATTCAAATTCTGAGAAGTTATTTAATTTAAATTCAGAAATGGTATTAGTCACATACTTAATAGAAGAAATATTTACACCTTTAGCAAAATCTAAAGTGTAAATACGCATAAAAAGTTTAGAAACAAAACCTTTATGAAGAGTCTCAGGGTGAGTCGACACTGTTGCTGAATTCAAGGTACATAATTTAAGAATAGCAAAGTGACCAGTTTGTCGACCGTGTAACCTTCCTGAGGGGCAAATCACTGTCACCATCGTAGGACGGATGAAGAAAAAGTAATGATGGCCCATGAAACTTTTATGGTAAAAAGGTTTTGGCTGTAATTGAGTGTACGGGCATAGGTTTAAGCTCTGTGAAGCATCGTGTTGAATCAAAGCAACTTCACACGCACCTTCTTCTTTAACAGGTAAAAATGCAAAGAGAGACGCAGGGCAAAAATAAAATCCTATATGCTCAGATTTACACTGGTGAAGTATTTGGTATTCACCGGTACTGTAGAGAGTAAGCCCCTCGTTGACCAGCACAATAGAGAGACTGATTATCTTATACTGTAAATAAAACTGTATAAAGTACACGTATTTGGCTAAACAGCTCGGGCCATACTATCTCACATAACATTCGTTACCACACCGGGTAACATTATGGTGAACAGCGTTTGAGATACGAAATACCAGTTGCACTCATAACACGAACATTTTTGGGAAACGGATTGAACGATCTCTACAGAGAAACGAAGGAGTGAGATGGTAGTGGAAAGAAGCGTCGACGAGATGTTTATGACCAGGTCAGCGCTTCGTCAGACATCCCACCGCTATCACCATAATGTTACCCGGTGTGGTAACGAGTGTTATGTGAGATAGTATGGCCCGAGCGGTTTAGCCAAATACGTGTACTTTATACAGTTTTATTTACAGTATAAGATAATCAGTACACAGGTACATAGAATAAATCTCACTGCTTGTATTTGTATTTTAAGCAAGCAGGGTTATGCACATAGATTAAAGTATATCACAAGAGTCACTGTGGCACTATATCTCCACACTTGGGTATAAGGTGAGATTTGTGCAATATATATAACTTCAGCGACAGTTTGTAGGGCACTCGTAATAACACAGAAATGTCAGTAATAACGGTCAGTCCGGACCTCGGATGTACGGTGAGAGTAGAGCACTCCGAGGTTCGTGACTTGTAGGTGTAGCTGCGCGGGTAGGTCTGCAGAGACCGGCCAAGCTCGGGGATGAGGTATCTTCGCCGACACCCCTCAAAAGCTGATGTCAACCGCTTTTCTTTAGGCGACAGCATAGCGCCTCACATCACAAAAACATCTTCTAGACGCTGCGGTCAGCAGCATGTCTCTGACCGGATGACGGCCAGACACCAGGAGGCTGCTTCCGAACGTTCGCCGTCACAAGACATTCGAGAACCTACTACATATATACCTCAATAATTATAATAATATTAATTGCATAATACATGAGATATATAGGAATAAAAATATAAGTAATACTACCTGCCTAACATGGGTACAGGCTAATACCTTTCAATATTTGGATAGAATAATGAATTGAAAAGGATTTTATTAGAGTGAAAGTTATTTCCTATTTTCATACACAAAGAAGCTTTGTGTGTGGTAGCCTTTTATTAATTTCTTTGAACAGGAAGTAACATAATGAAAAAATACATGAGAAATTTTGGATTTTTTTAGTCCTGTTCTTGTTCGTGATAAAGGGTTTGTCTTATCTGTATTTTTCAATTCTTCTTTATCAAAGTTCCCATTCCACATCTTTTATACATGGTTACATTGCCCTCACCCTTCCATCTTGTCACTCCACCTTCCCTTCTCTGATAACACATACCCATAACACACATTCTTGACTACTGTGCTCTGTTCCACGTCCAGGTCAATATGTCAACCACGGTAGGAAAGTACTATTCCTTAAAGCCTCATGGACACATTCCTCCCATTTATAAACATTGCAAGTGATCCTATAACACTCTTACTATACACACCATTCTGTCAAATTTTTTCCTTGCATCTCTCCATTATTTAGCTATTGGATGTATTTCTGTTTTGAGTTTAAGTTGACATAGATTATACTTACATTAAGCTGTACAGTTAATTATTATAATTATTTTATTATTTTTGAATGTAAAAATATAGCATGTGTATTTGTAGTCCACACTAACCTAACCTAACCTATCTTGCATACAGTACATGATAATACAAGACTAGCCATTTACAGTGATACCGTACCACCTATATTGTTCCCACCCATGGAGGTTCATCCTGGAAGATGGCACAGTCACCTGCCACTCAAATATCTCATAGTTAGGAGGCAACATTATTTAAAAAAAAAAAAAAAAAAAAAACTATTTAAGGCCTGATAACTTTTAATAGTGTTTGCATCACCTTGTTTTTGTAGCCTCTAATTCATCAAAAACCTTTCAGTACCTTGGCTTTGGAATTGGAGGTCAGTCAGCTGGGCGGCGAGCAGCATCACAAGCAGACGTGGCCCACCAGACCGCCAGCACAGATGCAGAGGAGGACAACGAGGAGAAGGATGCACTGCTGGCCCAAGTGGAGGCTCGGGACCTGATTGAGTTTGGGATGATTCCAGTAAGTAGCAGTGACAACAAGAGTAGTGCTTGGTCAAGTGGGGACCAAAGTACTGTAAGAATACTCTTGTAGCAATGATAGCAATGCATTGATTATGATTTATTCATCTGTTATTATGGATCTTATTCTATTAAGAGGGTAAACATTTATTGGAATCCTTGTAACAATACCATGATCCATAACATTCAGCCAGAAAGATAGGATGTAAGGAGACCCTTCCATAAGTTATTTTTATCTAGTCAGGGATTCAAACCCTGAACGTCTTAATTGTGAGGTTAGCATGTTAATCACTATAGCACCAGACCATTTAATGCTGAGCAGAATCCAATCAACATTCATGTACTGAAGATGGGCTGTGAGAAGTTATTAGTATGCCAATTAAATGGTCAGAGATTGAGTTTTAACTTGTATGATATGATAAATAATTTGTAGGATATCAATACAGTTTTATTTGTGAGGAACCACTTTTTGCTTATAGAGTTTGTTTGCAGGAATTTGTTGGTCGGTTTCCTGTGCTGGTGCCGTTCCACTCCCTGACGAGAGCCATGCTGGTCAGGATTCTCACTGAACCCAAGAATGCCCTCATCCCACAGTTCCAGATGCTGTTTGGTATGGACAAGGTAAGTTGACTATTTGTGCCAACAACTAAGTTGAGTGTACATGTGAGGGTGAAACAAAGTGGAGCTGCAACCAAGGCTGATGTCTGACTAAACACACTGGCATCACACCATCCTCATAGGTGTGTAACAAGTGAATCAATAACATCCACCTTGAATTATTTGTGACTGAGTAGTTAAATATACTTATATACATCATGCACTTTATGTATACTTATTTACACCAAGTCTTATGATTATGAATACAGGTTTTTTAGACCTTGTTTTTATCCAAAAAAATTATTAAATCTTGACTTTATTTCCTCTGTTTGATTTAGATAGAATAGGTTTTAAGGTTTACTTTGGGAAGAGTTTAAAGGTTATGGCGCTATTGACCATATTTTGAACATTTGCCATTGTAAACAATACTGTTTTGTTGTGTGAAGTTGTATGTTTGTCTCCAGGTTGAGTTGTCGTTCACGCCAGATGCCATGGACGCCATATCCCAGCACGCCATGGAGAGGAAGACAGGTGCAAGAGGATTACGTTCCATCATGGTGAGTCCCACACTGACAGATTTCATGTAACAGATGGTTTTTGTACAGTTCTGTAACACAAATTACTGTAGAATTAAGAAGAAGATTATTTAAGTAGGATTTTACCATTTATGTGTTTGTCATTCAATACACACATGAATATGATTTACATTTTAGCAATTGATATTTTAGTTCTTGTTACAAGTGTGTTTGATGTATGTCTTGTGTTCAAAATATGCATTTTTCACCCAATTTATGCTTGTGATAGACATAGGGAATTGATATTATTGTGTTATAAATATGAACCATATCTATTGATCTGTAAATATGTCTATATTTCCTTATTGTTACAGGAAAACTTGTTGTTGGACTCCATGTTTGAGATCCCTGGTTCAGATATCGTGAGTGTTCATATCACGGCTGAGTCAGTGAGAGGAGAAGGAGCACCAATATTCGTCCACGGCCAACCAGTCCCTACAGAAGAGGACCAGGAGGAGGAGCAGGTGTTGGCTCAGGCTAAATGAATCTAGGTTTGAGCTATTTAATAATTACTGGTAGGTCGTGGTCATATGGTTTTTTCTTAGTGACCTGTGTATTCCAGATTTAGTGTGGTGGTCTTATGAGATGAAGTGTGAAGTGGTTGTGAAGATAATGGGCGAACTAGTCAGTTGATGGTGATTTTATTTACTTCCTGTCTGTGAATCTAGAGTTATTTTCTTCACATCACACTAGTTATTCTACACAGTTTTTTGTGTACTTTTTATAAAATTTTAATGTAAAGTTTTGACCTCTATATCATAAGACCTCAAAGCATTGGTATTCCTTTTGTATACTTATAAGGAAATATTGGTGTGAGGTTTGGTTGACGTAAAGCCATCTTTGAATATTTTGTGTATTTCATCTAATATTCTGTATTTGCCACATTATAAATTAACATATGAACATCATGGTTCACATAGTGGTCAGACACTCACTAGTGAACTAAGGTTACATTTCTTATGGTGACCTAAATTATTACATCAGGTTAAGGGAGATATTGTCAGATGTATTTATGATTGTATCAGTCCTGTGGTGGAAGCTGCAAGAATGTTTCCACTGTATTTCCTGCAGATCATAACAGGCAATAATAAGGGACGGAGTGATGGGTCTGGAAAGCCAACTCTGTATTCTCTCCGGTGAAAAGACTCGGCACACAGAAACAAGGGAGAGTAATGTCTCCCTCAATCCTAAATACCTTGCCTTGGCTAACCACTTCTAATAGGGATATAAGGCAGGTATATTGATAAATACATTTACAATTTCATAAGTAGTTTTAAAAATTTAATCAATTTTCATACTTTCCTCTTACTGTTTTTATCCATCTATATACGTATCTTTATCTAAAATTTCCTGTCTGGTTGTCGTCTTATTACTAGAATGGCAGACACATTGTTCTCATAAAACTATTGATCCCTGTTCCACACGATTGTCCTATCACACATCTTTCCATTACTCCATATCCACTCACGCTAATGACTCTTCCTTTGCATTTTTCAACGTCACTTACCTGATGACCAACTTGGCAAGAATAAGATAATTTATGGATGCACATCTGATCTTCTAACTCCAACATTAAATTGTCCAACATTTTCAGAACTGTTTTCTAAACAGGAGTGACAATATGAGCAGACATGGTCTATTTTTATTGGTCTTGTTTTTCACCTGGATGTGGTTTTCAAGTAAGATGTTATAACATCCTTGTATTTTTATTTATTTTATATATTTGCTCTTACAAATCCTTAGGAGAAATGGTACTTGCTCATTGATCAAAGTGTTCATAATACCATACCTTAGTTTAACTGTTCAAACATTTGATACAAAATATGAACTCATTATACATGTGTATTGCATACAGGAATGCTTATTTTCATACTATCACATATTTTTATTTCTTCCACTTTTTATAATTTCCTCATGAGTTCTTCATTCCTAACTTTTAAGTGTCATTTCAAAGTCAATTTGAAGCTGAGAAAAGAAATGGATGTAATGCATTGAGTAACATATAAATGAAAAAAATATCATACTGAAAACAAGTAGAAGTATGTGGAGATTGTTATCAAATAGATGAACTTTGCATCGTGTGGAGGGTGATGTGGTGATGTGGTGTGGCCTTCCCTTCAGGAGTGCTGAACACCACTATGATAATACACACACCAAACAAGGATATATTTTGTAATGTCTGCGGGGATTTTATTTTCTCGCCAAACTCCAATCTCTGACCTAATACTTGTCTACACTACTCATTATCACCTTCATTCTGCTGTGTTACTCTTCAGCTGCTGGATTCCATGCCATACCTTCACCTCATGAACTCAGTTATATTCTGATGAAACCTTATACATTATGATTATGAAATTTACATACAATAGTTTCTAGATAATGTTACAAGTATCTTTGTGTACCATTATAACAGTTAAGGGATTACACAACAACTTTGGTGTCACATACATAATGCAAACTTCTCATTCTCCAATTGATTTGCCAGATTTAGAACCACTCTACGCACAACTTCATTACCACTTATACTCATCTAAACATGACCTTACTTAGAAGTATTAATATGATCATGTAGGAAGACTATCTGGGTGTGCCAAAAGCCGGCGGAATCATTACTTTTCCGTACTCCAAACATACATCTACTTGTTTTCAAATGGAACAAGATGCAAATTGGTGTGATTATGTGGTAATAAATAACACACAAGTGACCATCAATGGGTTAAATTAACCAGTTTTGTATTTTCCAGTCTCCATTGCTGCTTCAGTGTGTCCTTCATTTCTTTGTAGAGTCATGTGATATGAGATTTGTAATTCAATGAGAGATATAATATAAAAAACTTGGTAGGAAATTGGTACGAGATACAAGATGTTATACTAAACAGATTCTCCCATTTCACTGACTCCCTCCTTCTCCACCTTGCATCTCAATATGAAGCCCACAAAGCTGATGACTAAATGTTCATTGTCACATTACACAAACAACTAATTATCCTCTTCTCTGTCAGCAGCGCTTGGTGGTGTCACTGGTCATGCTTTATGTATCAACTACCTTGCTATCTAGTGTTCTCTCATCCACTACACTGGGAGGAGAAAGGATCTCTTAGCCAAGAAGTAGTTGGGTTCATCTTGCCTTTTATTTTTCTGTGCTTCTTGTCATCATCCTCTCTCATCATTTCCTTTACAAAGGGCCGAGTGGCTCTGTGGTTTGGTGCTTGACTCGTGGCTAATAGGTTGTGAATGTGATCTGGCTCACGGCAGCTTCTTGACTTGACGAGACGGATAGTTCTCTCATTAACCGTAGCAGTTCTACACGGCCTATTGGCTACTCAACTCGGTGGTATTGTTTGTACTCCTCGCCAATCATTTCCTGTGCATTAGTTTGTACTGTCTTGGTTAGTACATTGATGGGCATATATATATTGATATGAAGTACCCATGTAAAGTGAGTTCATACACTATATTAGTTAGTTATACAGTAAAGTCTCAATTGTACAAATAGTTGGGTTCCTCCAACAGTGTTTGTAAAGTGGAATTTTACATGATGAAATGAATAACTTTTTGGAAAATGGAGTTACATTTCCATTACCTACAAATTTGCCTCCAGACCATATAATACTGTACTTAGAAGTACTGTTGACCTTCGCCAAACGGCTTCATGGAGCACAAACTCCGCAATTGCACAATTTAGTAAAATATCCAAAGAATTTGCCCAATATGACAAAGATTTGCAATTGCCCAAATTACCTTTACAGAAATTTTTTTTTTAGTACTTTTATGTTAGGTATATATTTTTAGAATTTCTATAATTAGTATACAACATATATAAGGGAGTGATGGGAATCTGCTGGAACCTAATCCCATTATCCCTTTGAAACTTAACTTCATTGAACACAAAATTTGATGATGGCCTCAGCAACCGAACTTTAATGTTAAGCGAAGGTTGACAGTAATTCAAATTGAAAACAGTATATATAATACAGTTGAAAAATGCATTCACACAGTTGTTGGTCCGTCCCTTATGTGATGTTTACCAGTGTGTCACATACTATTTGCCTCCCATGATAATTTTTGTGCCAAGCTGCACATGGGAATCTGCTTTGTTTATTATAGAAGTTCCCATGTTGAGTAGCAGCTAGGCAGACAAATGTTTTGGGAACTGATTGCAGCAAGCTTGTATTCACTCTTATTTTCTTCATACTCACTTGGTTTATCTTCTGTCTGTTATGACGACTTTCTTGGAAATGCCTCAAGTGTGGGTAAGTAGTGAGTGGAATTGATTCGCCAGTGTAAGAGTATCATGTTTAGACTGCCACAAATGTAGATCTGCTTTGTTTATCAAAGAGATGTGCTTTGTGATGTTTATACTAATCCAGTTATAAACTCATCCTTTCTGAATATTGATGAAAACATGGATGCATTGTATTGTTACCACTAAATGTGGCTCATTATAATACATGCACTACACTGCCTACAAAAATATCTGCGAAACTAAAGTAAGCTATGAGTTTCCGCAGTGAATCAGGCAAAGATTTTATTTATCGTTGTATTGCAATTCTTATCCCAATATTCCCAGCATCACAAAGCCAGTCCATCTCCAGATACCCTTATTATAGGCCAACAAGTTGCATCTCGGATGTAAAAAGTAAAATAAGACTATTTTCCATCCTCTACACTATCAGTGGTGCAGTGGTTAGCACGTCTTGGCTATGAATCTGCAGGCCCGAGTTTGATCCCGAACAAGGACAGTTGGCTCACAGCTCACCTAGCTGTTCATCCTCCCAAATGGGTTGATAGATAAATGGGTACCTAGGGAAACCTGGGGAAGGTAAACTGTGGAAACTTGGATGCCGCAGTGGCCCTGTGTCCTGGGGTAACAGATTTATTTCCACCACAGGCTCAAAGGCCAATGCGGCAGGAGGTGAATGCCCGCAACTACGGACAGCTATAGCGTATGCCAACACTTTATCTTTACTTTTTACACTATCTGAAATCTAATGATTATTATAGACAAAATTTTTTCTGTCATTAGTCTTCATATAATTTTACAATGATCTATATATAAACCTACCTTAATATCACCCTTAAGTGGGATATCTGAGACAAGAATTGATCTCCCTTCTCCCTCTACATCTTGTCTCTTAGTACGAAGAAACATAAAGGAGGGGATTCGTAGCCTCCTCACATTGTTTGTGTTAGTCGCCTGTTATGACATGCAAGAAATACAGTGGTAATGTTCTTCCAGTGTGACTGAGATGTAGAACCAGGCAAGGTCACCCTAAAAGTCTATCTATCTATATGTCCTGCTGTTATCCCCCTAGAGCGTGATAGCCTCTTAAGACAGGGTGTGCATACACACACCCCTACAACTACCTGATGATAGTTACACTAAATCTGAAATCTTCATCTTTACTCAGAATTATTGTTTTATTTCAGTCATGAAACTTCCAGAGAAAACAAATGAAGTATATCTTGTACAGAGTTTAACTCAGAGGATCTGCAGATTAGTTTTCCAATCAGTTCTTAGCCTTGTGTCCATGTTAGTTTGATTTCAGCAACACCATTATACTGCCTGCCTCCCATCATCTCAAACCATATAAGCAAGTGCAATTGAATCAGAGTATCAGACCACCTCACTAGTCTGAACTAGGCATTGAAAAGTTTGTAATCAGATGTGTATACAATGTTATACCATTCATTATTTTACTTATAACTTGTGAAAAGAACCTTTCCATTTAGATGTATATGTGGAGGGGCACCTTATATATGTTGCTTTAACCATGTAGAAATGTATGCCTTCATTAAATGAAGTTTCTATATGTTCCATGGTATGTTTTGTAGGTGGCTGTTCTAGAGCCAAGGAAGGTGTATGTACATAGTGCACACATACTCTACATGATCATCTGGTGGAAGTATTAGTTTGGCCTTCACTACAGAGCCAACGTGAGTATTGTGCCATTACTGTTTATAGTTCGTGGATGAAGGAATTAAACATGTTCATTTGAATTTTGTATTCAATAAAGTTACTTAGTTTCTCACCCATGACTTTATACTGTTAAGTTTTTATTTTGGTCCAAGCGTCCAGGTGATGAGCCTCAGACATTCGTATGCATGTATTAAGCGGAATTTAACCTTGTTTAGTGGAATGGCAATCAATATGACCTAAGAATGGCACGTCAGCAGGTAAAAAGTAAATAAATCTTTCATGATTATATACTGTATTTAAAGTTATCATAACTTCGTTTACAAATTTACAGACTTAACACCAACACTTCTTTCTTCTGCATCATTCCATTGCTTCCAACACTATATATACCCTGACCCACTAATCAACATGCTACTGTTCCCCAGAAGACTCGCTTGTTGTCACAGCTCCCAGCAGAAGACGTAGATTCATAGATTACCAGTGGTACTTGTGATTCCGGTGGTGTACTGTCAAGGAAAAGGACAACAGTATTACTCAATAACTGATGTGATGTATACACCAAACTTAACATGAATTGAACCGTCCTACAAGGAACATCATGCTTAATAGTGACGGGCTACTAGAGGACTAAACATTCATAAGGTTAGCAAAGCACCCATTGGTCTAGCACTCAGTGGCACAGACTCATAAACTACTACTTTGAAATTAACTTTATTTTGTGGTTGTGTAACCCAAGGGAGGGATGGAGTCAGTTTTGTTAAACTAAGTATATTATATGTTGGAACACATTAGAATCAGATTATATCCCATTGCATGCATTCTTTCTTAGTATATATTCAAAATACTATAACTATCACTTTAGACTCACCCATCTTGCCATAGTTAATAGAATAGAAGAATATCATGGATCCCACCATCAGCTGTGCAAAAGGTGCAAAGCCAGTCTTCTTGGGCAGCATGTACTGAAATTATAAACATAAATAACTTAATGTGATGCAAACACCCTCGTACACTGAATTTATAATAAGAATGCTTTCATGACATTGATATTATATATATATATATATATATATATATATATATATATATATATAATATAAAATATTTTGACATCGGTGTCATGAAAGCATAAAAAAAAATTAGTCATCCAAATCAACTGGGTCAACATCTTGAACATAGTGAGGTGGCTTACAAGAATCCAAATTGTAAATGCTATTAGTTAGACTGCACCTAGACTATGCAGTTTTGGTCTCCCTATTTTAAGTAGACAAAAATTATGAAAATTATTAATGGGACGAGGTATAAATATACCTCGTGAGAGAAGATTGAAACTAAATTATAGACATACATTAAGAGGGAATCTGATTTAAATGGCACAAAAGATTCAATGAGAATGAATTAGACAAAATATTAAACATTATTATTCTAGATAGAACGAGAAGTTGATTTCACGCAGCAGAAAATTAGATTTGAAAATGGAACTAAGAAGAAATAGTTTTTTGAAAAGTTTTGGAGGAATTAAATATACTTAGTGAACATGCAAATTGTGCAGATTCAATAGAGACATATAACTGGAAATAAGACAAGATTATGGATGGTAGGTGAACATAGGTATAATTATTACACGAACTACATGTATATGCAATTTTCTTGATAGTTATGTTATGTTTGCAGCTGTCTTAGTTTTGTTGTGTGTGCAGCTGTCTTAAATAGTTATGTTGTTATGTTTGCAGCTGTGTTAGATAGTTATGTTTGCAGCTGTGTTAGATAGTTATGTTTGCAGCTGTCTTAGATAGTTTATGTTATGTTTGCAGCTGTCCTGTCCTGTGCCCACCTTGTGATTCCACCTCCAGAAGGCTCGGGACATAGCTCCTGGAATGCCCGAGAGGCTGCGACGGGCCATCCAGGAGCCAAGTTCTCCAACCTTCACCTCGGCAAGGGGAAGGTCAGCTGAGGAGGTAGAAACATTATTAATTACCTAATACATTCATACAATAATACAATACAGAAAGAAACACTAACATAATACTAAACAATGATTTTTTTCTTATTAATAGCAATTTTCGACCTTATACATCCATACAATAATAGTAAACAATGTGATTTTATTCTTGTCAATAGCTATTTTCAACTTTATACATTCATACAATAATACTAATCATATATAATTTTCTTCTAATCAATAACTATTTACAATCTCATACAATCATACAATACTACTGACAACAATGTGATTTGATTCTTAAACTCATATTTCTATCATGAGCTATATTCAAACATAAATAAAGTTGAATAACTAAAAACATTTCACGGTTTGATCAATCTGTGACTCAGAATTATATAAAATTACATAATTATGATGTGTATATTACATTAATACTATTGTCCAAGGCACTGTGTTACATCATATTGCTAATCCTTCCCCTGGCAATGGCACTAACCAACTCCTTCACCTTGGCACTCTGGCACCAACTAACTCCTTCCCCTTGGCACTCTTAAAACTCAACTTAATTCAAACAAATACACCGTAAATAAAACAATCTACATATGGGTGATCATTACCACCTAATATATCGTATCTACAACATTTCATTTAACATTATTTATTATATAAAAAAGAAATTTCCCTCAATCAGCTGATCCAAAGCAGACGAAAACAATATATTTTTTCACTTATCTTATCGTTTTATCATATTTCAATTATATTCATTCATATCTACAATGTGTCCTTACCTTTGCCATAAAACCTAGCAGGGTCATAAGGCCCGTGCACCTTAGGGTTAAATTCAGCAGGATATTCACCAAAACCCATCTTTCTGCCGGTGCCTTTCAGCCTAAGAATGAACACAGTGGAACGGAGGAACGGAACACCATCATCATCATCATCATGTATCATTCCGCCGCCTTCCAACACCTTCTAACACATTCTATTATTTTATCATTTATTTAACTCCTACTACCCGTTTTATGTATGATAATTTGATTTTATGTGTAAGTTTATGTGTGAATTGTGTTTATGTGGTCCTAGTATTGTGTTTTTTGTGTTTATAATTAGGGACTACTTTCTGCTTCCATCACATTAGTATGAAAATGTTAAGTAGCAAAATATTTGTTTATATCTTTGTCTGCAAGAATTTATCAGGTCATTTACTGGAATATAATGTAATGACTTCTAACTTACATCATATGCTCGTGATTATGATGCAAATAATTTATTAATAACAAAAATGGAAGGTGAATACTATGAAATTTGTCCGTTACTTAAAATTAATGTCATGTTGATGCGTAACAAGATCATTATTTTTGCCTAATGTTGAGTTATTATAGATAAATATTACTTTATTGTCATATTATAGATTCAATTCTCTTTCTATCATGATGTACGAGTGGTAGAAAGGATCAGAAATAACTTTGCTTCATTAACGTTCTTTAATTTTTCGCATTCAAATTAAATACACATAATTAATATCACATCAATAATTTAATCCATATACAATAATCAATCATTTCAAGCCTTTAGAGAAACACATGAACGCATATAACAAAAGATAGTTGTATAATAACTGCCACATACGCATATATGAACTTAATCACCTTTTTTCATATACAAAATAAATACATTAAAATTCAGTGATATAAAAAAAAAAAAAAACTTGTGTATATAATAAACAAAATCATGGGTAAAATGTTAGTAGAAGGGAAGTTAAATAAAAAAGGTTCAAAGGGCGCGCCTGGTCCATTCCACGTTCCTCATGTACAAAATCGCATCAGGGGGAGCAGTAGTGGCCGCTTTGTTTTTGGCGGAATATCCTAAAATGAGCCAAAGTGCCCTTGATTTGACCTTATTTACCTGCTAGTGGTGAGGGCGTTGTTAAGGTAAGTGAGCGGGGCATCGTGTCAGCTCGGTGCATGCTTACAAGTGGAATAATGAGTGATATATTAAGTTGTAGTGAGGGGCTGGGGGTTGCGGGGTGACATGGGCGCCCATTTGGGAGGGTTGAGGTGGGGGTTTTTGTTTTGCCGCGGGAGAACTAGTGGCTCCTCCATGGCTCCTACCCGCCCCTCACACCCTCACACCCCCTCACCCAGCCCCCCGCCATGCTCACCTCCCTTCACCCTAAACTAGATGGTATATAGAGCCGGGTAAGGGGGAAGGAAGAGGCGGGTGCGCGGCTGATACTCGTAGTTACGCAGCAACTAGACGGGGGACATGGCGACCCGGACCCCCGCACTACTCACTTCCCGTTAAATACCCCCCCACATGTTACCTCCGTCCCGCTCCCGCCGCTCAGTTTGACCCACACAACACACCCTGCCACCCCCGGACGCACACACTCACTCCCTCACTCCCTCACCACCGGGACTGGGGCTCAGTGCACGCCGCTGGGACTCCCTCACTGCCTTCCTCTAGCATCAGTTGGAAGTCTGCTCAGGCATCGTGGAAGTAATCGTTCGGTGGCGTGGTTTTCCACCTGCTTTTCCACACTCAAAAAACGCGATATGCAGGCCAAATAAGAATTAATTAACGGCAATAATTTTGTACCTAGTACATGGTCATAGTACAAATTGTGTAATTTTTTATTTTTGGAATTTGCCCAGTGTAAGCTAAATTTGACTTGCTAATGCTAGAAAAAAATCTGTCTTGAAGCGACAGAGGCAAGCAAATAATTTTTTGTGTCTGCAATCGCATGCAAACTTGTACTAAGAGTTTGTTGTCTTGAGGACTGGCACAGGAGGAGCAGGTGTGAGTTAATATTTCAATGCAGTGTGTGGAGGGTGTGCGACTGGCCCTACCCTTGTCAGTTGGACAGCCAGCGGTGCAGATGGTAGAGGATCAGAGTGACGACAGCCGAACCCCAGGCAAAGGTAGATCATGGCTAAAATATTCTTCCCTCAGGTGCCGACTGGATCCGTTTTCTGCCTGGAGAAGAGCTCAAAGTGCAATTTCTAGCGTGAGGTTAAGTGGCTATAGGTTGTATGGGTGTGCGTGTGTGTGTATGTGAGTGTCTGTCTATTCAGGTTTCCTATTTGTAAATATATCGTGTGTAGGTGGAATATTTTAGAAGTGTAGTCAGTGCCAGTGTGCAACGAACAGTTGCATTAAGTTGCAGCTTCAACCGCAGGCAGCTGTTAGGTCATCGAATGTCCTGTTATGTGTGCGAACTAATAGTACTTCAATGCAGAATATAGTTAGGCTTGTCATGGAGTTAGGTTAGATGTGGATCCCCTGTTTCTGAGTTAATTTTGATCAATTTATCTTGCTGGAGTTGCATTTTTGTCTCTACTTGTTGCGTAGAGAGGCAGATGTAGCTTCAGTCGCTATTTATGCAATTTCTACTCCCTCGCTCCCTCCCTCTAAGTCCTGTTCAGACCCCCCTCAGTACTACAGATTTACTTGTTATTACTAGTTATGTGGGATCACCAAGTATTATAGGGCACCGTAAATATTAAGACAGTTAAGAACGAACAATGTCGAGAAAATCAAGCGGCATAAAGTTCAGTGGTGTTCGATTCGACTGCTCTCAGCAATAATAATATCAACAGCATATGAAGGCAGTGTCCATGCATTATAAGTTGAAATACTGCCATAATAAAATTTTCTTGGACTTCATATGTCTAACAAAAGTTGAATCAGAGGCAGAGTATGGTGAGAGGTTGCAAAATAATTATAATGTGAGATGAAGTTGTTGAAATTTGGGTTGTATTAATTGTTTTGTTCACTTACCTTTTATTAGAAAGCTTTGGCTTGCACCTTAATAATTTAATAATAGTAAAAATTCTTGTTAAAAAGCTGAAGCACTCTTTGTTCCTTGCTCTATAGTGTCTCATGCACCAGACCACACCACCACAACCTGAGACTATTGCACCAGGATGTACATTTATAAGGAAGACCAAGAGACCATACAAGGCAATAATAGAATAACAAATTGAAAAAAGAAATAGCTTGTTAATCCTAATAATAAGTTTAAGGGATGATAGGAATAGTTTTGTGCAATCCTGTGTAAGAGGAAAATATATGCCTCATCTAAGGTCCAATTATTAGTCTGTGCATTGGGAATATATTATTATCACTTTCTTCTGTGGATAACTGTAGCCTTGGGACCAGTTACTCCATAAGTCCTTCCATCTCACTGTCTCACTAAAAGATAATATATAATAATAATAATGGAAAGTCAAAAATTTGATCTATGTTGACAAAAAGCAAATGATCAGAAAGAGCCCTCACTGTAATAATAATAATAATAATATAGGATTTATTTATTTATATTATTTTATTTTATTTTATTTCCTCCACGGTGCACCTCTCAAGCTGTGCTATTAGGACATGGCATAATGCTCCAGAAACCAACCAACCCTTCATGCAGATCCCTTTTGTGATGATGATGTTAATTAAGTAGTCAGCTGCTTCCCCATACCCCACTTTTTTATTAGTTTGGTTTGATTAGGTATATTAGTTAATTTTTTATATAATTAAAAAAAAAAGCTTTTGGTGTGGCTACTTGTACTACCTTTGAAGTGTTCATTTTTTGTGTTCACTCGCACACATCCATTCCTGCTGGTGGTGGTGGCCTGTGTGTGTCTCTCTGCTGGGTCCACTCTCACCCATTCCCCCAACATGTACCCCAACATGGCCCCCATCACTGGCGGGTGGCATCCACACCACCCACCCTCACACAGTGTTCATTTCCAGTCCCAAGTCCTGTTTAGAACCATTTTATTTTATTTTTTCTGTGTGCCTGTATGTCTGCTTAAAAAAAAGTGTGTGATCATATGTATTCCTTTGTTCCTTTTTTTTTTTTTTTATAACTTTTGTTTAGTTGTCATCTCATACTGACAAAATAA
>JAXIVD010002181.1:45000-65656 GCA_036785275.1 Cancer borealis
AGTTAGTTTTTAAGTGTAGGAGGATATTTGCATGCACTTGTATTTAGTATTGTGCATGTATATGAACCATTTTTAAAATCATCCATATGTGCATGGCTGCTTTTTTTTTGCTTATATACGATTTGCATAAATTCTTTTGTTTTTTATTCCAGACAAGAAGGAAAGAAAATTTGTTTCTTCAGTATTATGCTATGCTACTAGCATGGCTTCCATTTTGCTGTGACACTGACCGCTGGGAAAGGCAATGTGATATCGCGTCGATGCTGTTGAAGCTAACGAGGGCGGGAGGGAAACAGAGAGGGTGGGCGGCTAGATATGAACTAGGGAGAGGAGGAGGAAAGGACAAGGGGAAGGGAGCATCAAAGAGGGGCAGCTACCTCAGTGCTACACTAACCTAGAGAGACGGCTAGGGATCAGTGGTGGAGGTGAGGTGTTGGTGGAAGCGCTGGCCCCCAGTGCTCTCTAGTGGCATTGTCTGGGTGGGCCTGACACCCTACCCTCTATTACAGGTGTGTAGGCATAAAGGTGCCAGCCATGGACTTCACAATGAACATGATCGACAATGGTCGGGGTATACCTGCGACCCAGGCAGCTGCGGTGGCTGCCATGGGTGGTCAGGTGACCTACCAGGCTCATGCTGTGAGTGTCACCCCCACAGTGAACCAACAGCAACAACAACAACAACAGCAGCCACCGCCTCCACCACAACAGCAGCAGCCACAACCGCAGGGCGGCATGCATGAGGGTGATGGTGGGGCGGGGCTGCCAGGGGAGGGCAAGGTGCAGGAGCTGACCAAGGACGACTCTCAGGGAGCCTTCACGCCTCCACCCAGGGTGTCGTCCGTGGCGTCGCATGAGAGTCGCGTCGAGAAGGGTACTGATACCACAGACTTTGAACCACTCATTAAGGTTGAGATTAGGGGGGGGATACCAGGGATCAACACTGGCGACAAGGACAAGAACAGTATCGTTCAGTTACACTTCAACAGTGTCAACGAGGTGTTGCATTATTTTTCACAGCGGTCAGTACCACAGCACATTGATGCCTTCAATCTTCTCACCAACCCAGACCTGGTGCGCAATATCAACCCCGACCTGGTGCGCAACCACTTCCTGTACGTGCCCAACCCTCAGGAGGGGGTACGGGTGGCATCCAACGGTTACAGTTCGGGCGGATCCAACTCTGCCCAGACTCCTCCTGCCCAAGGTGGGTCGGCACCGTCACCAGCGGTGGTGAAGCAGGGATCCAACAGTGGCGGCTACAGTAAGCAGGGAGACAGGCGGCGCGAGTCCGGGCAGAGTAACCTGCCACCGGGCACCATCATACCTAGGCCGGGCATCGACACTTCTGGAACTTCCTTTGTTTGTTGGATTTGTGGCTTAGACATGCAGAAGTCACTGCAGTTTGAGGAACACATGGTGGACCAGCACAGTGTGGACAAGCCGTACAGGTGTGATGACTGTGGGGTCACCTTCAAGAGGAAGGCACATCTGGACCGCCACCGCAGAATTCACTTGCCTACACGGCCATACCAGTGCGCTGTATGTGGCAAGGGGTTCACTCGCAATGAGCATGTGCGGCGTCACTCCTTCACCCACTCTGGGGAGAAGCCTTACCACTGCCCCACCTGCAACAAGACATTTTCCCGGCGGGAGCATCTGACCAAACATCTTCTGAGCCACACCAAGCCTCCGGGCCCCCACAGCCCGCCACCCGGCGGCCTTCCTCACACACCAGGTGAGTATGAGTACATGACATCACCTGCGGACTCACCCAACCCCTCGCAGCCACAGCTGGGGTCAGCCTCTACTGCTGCAGCCATCACCTCTCTTGGCGGAGCTGCCCACATACCTTCCAGCCTTCTGCATGCAGCTGTGCCACAGCTGCTGCCACCCACCCACACCACTATCAAGCACCCGCAGCCCCACCACCGCTTGGCTGCTCACCACACACCAGGTACCACTCCCCTCACCACAACTCACAACCACAACCACCACTCATTAGCCTCACCATCACCATCTCATCTCTCACTCACCCATCACATTTTGCCTTAGACTTCAGTCTATGTTATAGCTCAAATAAAATTGTAGTGGTAAAGTATAAGGCATTCATGAGGGAGTAGTGTAGATGACAGCTTCTGTAGCTCTGTAACATCATCTTCCACTCAAGTAATTCTCATGTATTTTAGTCCTTCAGCTAACCACTTCCAGTAATTTTCATGCATTGTAGCCCTTCAACTAACCCAACTAACACATGGAAATGTCACGGCACTTAAGTGTGTGGATCGCATCTGACCAGGAGAGTGCAGGTATGTCCCCTTGAGGCTCTTAGTCACCACTCAGCCTCAACAACTTCAATGGAGAGGCAAGGATGAGCACTGCTTCTTGATAGCATTGGTGACTAAGAGTCTTCATTATGTTCTTTGTTGTCTAGACCACCAAGGATAAAGGAATGTTCATCAACATAACACATGCAACAATTCTGTTTTGTCTTCAGAATTTAAAATCCTATCCAATTGTTTCAAGAAGAGAATTAATAAGTTTAATATGAATAGTACAACACTCCTTTATCCTTGTCAAGAATGTTAAGATCTGTTGTCATAGAAGTGAGACAAGTAGAGTGTAGAAGGTAAGGAAGATGTGGTAAATATTTTTTGTTTTTTGTACACTATTTATTGCTGTACTTAATCTTTTGACATGACGTATCTATCTGTGCGGTGCTGGTGTGGACAAGGGGGACTCTTCCTATGTACCCTGGAGTGTCCTACTGCCAGCACTAATTGTGTACTTCATAGGAATATAAACCCTCCCCTCCACCCCCCTTTGACCCCTCCCATATCCTTGACCATTGCTTGTGATGACCTGTCTTGTTGTTTATTTATATTCAAGTAAATATTTTATATCATGCTTCCTTATTAGTCCAAAAGGCTGATTATAGATAGACTGACAGAGCCATTTATTCAAAAAGTATTGAATTTAATGTTTGTTGCTGCAAGTTTAGTTGAAAGTTTGTTGATTGTTTCTGCTTTTTGTCTGTAAACTTACTTGTCTGTGTCTTAGAAAGTTTCAGAGTTCAGTAAATATGTCCAATGGCAATTTTGTCTCTACTAATATTGCAATTGTCACAGTAAAGTAATGAACATGTTATAGGTAGCTATTACCCCCCATACCCCCCACACTCACAACCCTTCTGGCCTTACCTTAGTGTGAAATTATGTCACTTATATATAGACAACAACATCAGTTAAGAACCAGTGTTGTCAGATGTTTGATTAATTTTAATGTTATTTAGAGCACAAGTTCCATTTTTTATTTTCACACATAGAAACTTTATTGGACCCCTGAAGTGCAGCAGAGCCAATATTTTACTGGTTTTAGATAATGAATAAAATAACACATCGTAATAAAGTTAATTAAGAGTAATTTGTTTGATATAAGTTTAGAAGTTCTGAGACCTTTCCTGTCTCTGGTGAGGACAACTTGCATGGTGAATGGTGATGTAATGCTCTTCAGTGTCCTGAATATTGATTGACTTAGCTAACATTTAAAAAAAGTCTTTATTATTACTATTATTATACTTATTATTACCCATTATTTTATTTACTATTTTATCCAATCTATGCATGACTTAATTTCTCACTAGTTCTCCTAGATGACCGTAGACTTATATAAGATGTATTGTGATGGCATGACTTGTAGCTAACTGATGTTGTAGATCATTAAACTTCACTCCAATGATGTTGTTACATAGTTATAAAGTTAATTATATATAAACAAAGTGATATATATAATGTTATGAGTGTGATGAAAATGACTGAATACCACATTTGTAGGATGTTAGAATTGTCCAAGATGTCATGAATACTTTGGTAAAATGTGGTGTATTTACAACATTGTAGTATTACTTTAACTTTATGATTTATTTTGACATGTTGAATATTTAGGGGGATTGTTTTGCTTAATTCAGTAAAAACTTACATGAGTTCTGGAATATTATTGACACTATTCATGACTGGTTTTGAGCTATATCTTACTAAGCAATCTATAAACCCAAGGAAATCTTAATTCATCATATAATAGTGATGTACTGATAAGAAATGATCGAGTCACCCTTACTTGGTCACTTTCTATGATGTTCAACAACCCACCACACTAAGACAGTAATCTTTGTGACGTTGACAGGCCTGGCCACAACCCTTCTGCTGCAGACCACCGATCAGAATGGCCGTCTGGTGACCATCAACCCCCAAGGTGGTGGTAATGCTGTGCCCACCTCAGTGGTGACCACCTCCTCCACCAGTCACCACTCTGGGCAGGCCGGCGGAGGCCATGTTGGGGGTAGCAGCTCTAGTGGTTCTACCAGAGGCCTCAACCACAATGGTGAGCCTGTACCACGGCCCTACCAGTGTGGGGTTTGTGGCAAGTCCTTCATCCGCAATGAGCACCTGCGGCGCCACGTGCTCACTCACTCTGGGGAGAAACCCCATGCTTGTGGCACATGCGGGAAGGCCTTCTCCCGCCGCGAGCACCTTACCAAGCACATGCGCTCCCACATCAAGGTGAATGCTCCAGGATCTGGTCAATCCAGCTCCCAGCCCAGTCACTCCATTCAAATTGGAGTGTCCAGTGTGGCTGCACCCCAAGCCACTCCAGCTGTGGTTCAGACAGCCACAGTCTCTTTGCCCACACCCACTGTGGTAGCAAGCAGCAATGCCCATCAACAGCCACCACCTCATGGGGTGACCCACACGGTGGCTGGCTCCCACGGGACACCCGTGGCCCATGCAGCCCACTTGCCCCCAGGCACCCACTATCTCCCCATGTTTGGACTCTTGGCAGAGGTGGTGTGATCCCCCAGCCCCACCTGACCCCTTGTAGCACATTGATGCCGGCAGCACAGGCACCTCCCTGTGTCCTGATCCCCTCACCACCACACAACTCATACTTACACACAGAGATGGTGCTTGGCCCAGACACACAGCTCGTCAGGCCCATGCCTGGCTGGGCTGTGTGTGGTGCTGAATGATGCAAGCTGTAGATAATGTTGTGCCATGATCTCCCCATAGCTGTGACCACTAGAGGTTCTCTCTTGTTGCTACTAGCCCGGTGGCGGGGCCCAGCACTAGGTACGTGTCATCGTCCACTGTCTGACCCTAATCACATTCCAAGCCATTTCTAGGTGTCTCTTTGGCTGCACTAAATAGGGGAAATTTTCTTGTCAACATCTGAGGTGTGTCAAACACCTTTAATATGTAAATTTTGTAAAAGAAATTTATGCACTCCTATGTACTTAGAATATTTGTAAACTAATTAGGAGTTACTATTCTAGAATTTATTTGGGACTTTATTAATGCACATGCCAAAGTGTGGAAGTTGGATCCCATGGGACAGCAGTTGAGTTATCCCTTAAGTGATGCGGCAGCTTTCAACATGGCAGCTGCTCTCCCCTCCCCCTGCCCTTATTCATTACAATTTGACCTAATTCTTTTTATGTGGACTTTGTATTTGAGAACCTGACTTTGTGAGCATTGGACCATGTTGGTGTTTTTATTATTATAATAATTATTATTATTATCATTATTATAATTGTTATTACTTTTTTTAAGCATAAATTAAAAAATAGTATCTATTAATTGTATGTAAAATGGAAGACCTGTAATATTTTTAGGAGCTTCTTCACCTGCTTATGGTAGATATTCAGAGGTAGTGTTTGCTACCTGATAAGATGCTTTGTGTTAGTTCCCTCCGCTGTGGAGAGGCAAATCATAAGAGATTATTTCACTGTCCAAAGTTATCACTCCTTACATTTAGTGGAGACTCTTGGTGTCAGTTCCATGACATTAATTGGGAATCTACGTCTTTAACTTTTTTTTTTTTTAATTATTATTATTGTTTATTAATACTGGAATAGGCAACATATATGAATTTTCGTTTTGCCAAGAGAATTGAAAAGTTTTCTCTGTCTAAAGGTGCTCAAATAGATGATAACTTTGGATCTGATTTTAAGTTATGGTTAAGATTTCAAGAGATCTGAGTTTTTATCTCTTAAACTAAAAGTCAAGTTGATGGCAATCATGGTTCGTTTTTAGCGTTTGGGCTCTTGGGGATTATTTGTTCTTCATGTGGTGTTTGATATTATTTTGATTTTTAATATTTATTTAAATAACAGATGTTATTTGTCATAAGATATGGTTTTGATTGTGCTGTTTTTTTGGATTTAATCTTGCCAGCAGTGAGCCAAGATTTACCCTGCCTGTACAGACATATAATTGCTATTGCCGGCATTCTTTGGTTAGTTTTAAAGAAGTTGCATTATGGATGCATTTGGTGGAAGCAGCATTGTTTGTTGACCATCACAGCTCTTCAGCATTGATGCCTTGACCGTCAGACTCACACTTGTTGTATTGTAACAAGTCTTCAGCTTTCACTACTCTTCATTAAACTATCAGAACTTGACCTCCTCTTCTCAGCATGAAATTTCACAGATTAATTCACATTTAAAAGGCAACGTAGTAATTGCACAGCACAGGCAGGTCATGTGACAGCTGAAAGAGACAAACATTTTAACGTTTCCTTACTCAAGGCAAGGAACAGATTACTAAAATAATGTTCCTATTGTTATGCCTGTGAAATCTTGACCACAGGGCTAGTGAGCTTCATTAAGACATTTTATTGTTATGCCTGTGAATTCCTGAGTAGGAATAGTGAGCTTCATAGACATTTTGTAATTTATGTTCTAACTGATTTTTGGTACACATGCACACATCTCCCTTTGTCTTATACATATGAACTGAAGTGGTAGAGGTTGAGGGCTTTATAAGCTCTGTAACCCTTGACATGTGTTATCCATGGTTTTATTCTTTTACTTCCCTCCCAGTATAATATACTGTATGTATAGACCCAAGCCTTCCCTCAGATGCTTTGAGAAATACCCTTCTATGCTAAATATTGTAACTTAACCCCTTGACAAATGGAATCCCTATTATAAAGATCACTTCCATGATCCATATTGTACAGTCTAAAAAAATGAAAAATATTTTTTCATTATTGATAAATTGACCAAGAAATGTGTTATAAAAAGAATCTGATGTACAGTGTAGGTGCTGTGGTGGCTGTGTGCTGCCGGTCATTACTGATGTCCACAGTATTTAATGTAGTTGGTGTGTTTGGCATCTGTTACCTTTACATTGATCTAAATAATCAATAGAGAGCTGTGTGTTAGTAGTTGTTCAGGATACTTGTGAGGGGAGGCTGCAGCTTTTATCTGTTGTTCTATTGACAGGAAGCTTCATGAAGTTCTTTACTAGTCCTGTGTAAACATTTCAGAAGTAAAACTGCCAACATTTAATATATAAAATAGGTTGTGATTTTCAATGTGAGCTTTTCAATAGAGGGAAAACTTGTGATCTGGTGATGTGAGGCAGAAGTTACCTTGGCTAGAGGAGCTTGATGGAGCTTCCTAACCTTTCATTTCTCAGCCTGTTATTGGATCTGGCTCATCTCCACTGCCAGAAATGCATGCCAGGTGCCAGATGACAGATCTTGGGTTTTTAGTTTGCCAGCCAATGTCACACTCCTCTCATGAGCCTTCTTGAATGCATAATTTTTACTTGGAATTTGTGTGAAAGAGTACAAATTTTTGACCAAGTTGTTCGGTGTCATTTGCCTGGTTTGGACTGTTTTATATATACATATATATATATATATATATACCTTTTTTTTTCAAGTGTGCTGGAAATACCTGTCCCTTACAGGGATACAAAGAGGGTTATTCATAATCTTGTTTCCCTTCATTTCTTTGTTTCTTTAGTTTTCCCCCCACCCCCCCACCCCCAATGACCATATTGATGTATGATGTCAAAAGCAAGGAATCACATGTCTTGCATCTTGGTTACAGACAAAACCTTATTCTCACTATTAATCTTACGATGGGGTAATTGGACATTCTGGGATGCAATCAGAAATCAAAATTTATGACCGTACATTCATAGGAGCTTATAGCAGAGTAAAGTTGTGCTAAGACCATGCAGATGTTAACAGTCCATAAGCCAATCCCTCCAGAGGTGTGATACAGTCAGAGATTTAGGGTCCCCAGGCAACTTGATTTATTCTCCACTTCCTGAATTTCACTATTGTATAAAAAATGAAAGTCGTCTTCAAAACATGCACCGACTGCATCTCAAGTTTTAGATAAATCTAGGTATTGTTTGTCTAGCTTGGAAGTAAAACTGTCATCAGAGTATGTTTTTTAATAATGTACATAATAGAAAGAGTAGTCACGAGTACAGTAGATGTTATTGTCGTCATGGATGTTTGTTTGAGGCTCCTGATCCCTGATTATATCACATTGACTTAGGCCTTGAGGTATTGAGTCACCACCAGTGTGAAGTTTTGCATATGAAATATAATAAAGACTAAAAAGTAAACAAATTTTATTGTATTACTTTAAAAATTCAAATAAAACAGGAATAAAAATGCAGCTCTTTATATCTCTCCTCACCTCTATAACCATTGTTTTCATTAATTCAATTCTCTTCATACATACATACATACATACCTTCATGCAAAAAAAAAATTGTCAGAGAAATAGTAATCGTAGAATCATTGCTTTAAGGGAAGAGAGGGGGAAGGATTTTTCTTTCTGACTCCCATATAGAGATAAATTTTAAGGTTATAACATAATCTGTAAATTGATGACGAGGTTGTATCTTTTCAGGACTTATCCAGAGCATCATTATCATCACAACATTTACTGCTCCTTCCTACACAAAAATACGCTTTTCCCTACCAAGATACATGTGCGGATAAATAGACGTGCATACAAACACTAAGAAAAGGTGGTGGAAGAGGGGAACTGAAAGAGGGATGGAGGGAGAGGGAAAGACAGAGGGTTGGGAGAGGGGAGAGAGATAAGTTTGTGAGGAGGAAGGGGAGGGGATGTAAAGAAGAGAGGGTTGGGCGAGGGTAGGCAGCAGCAAAGGGGTATTAGAGTGAAGGAAGAGAACCTGCAAGGCCGAGGGGAAGGGCGAGGGCTGCTCATAAGGGGACATGGATAGGGGACAGCAAGGTGGGATGGATGGTTGATGGATGGCAGCAACGGGGTTCTGACACTCTCTCTCTCTCTCTCTCTCTCTCTCTCTCTCTCTCTCTCTCTCTCTCTCTCTCTCTCTCTCTCTCTCTCTCTCTCTCTCTCTCTCTCTCTCTCTTTTCTCTTTCTCTTGTCTATGGATGGAACTAGGGAAGGTGTGTTGGAGAGACAAAGAGTAAGAAACATACATACATACATACACGCACACGCACATATATATATATATATATATATATATATATATATATATATATATATATATATATATATATATATATATATATATATACATATATATATATATATATATATATATATATATATATATATATATATATATATATATACATATATATATATATATATATATATATATATATATATATATATATATATATATATATATATATACATATATATATATATATATATATATATATATATATATATATATATATATATATACATATATATATATATATATATATATATATATATATATATATATATATATATATATATATATATATATATATATACATAGAATAGCAATGGTATTAAAGGGATAATATCTAAGTGTCACCAGTGTGTGTGTGTGTGTCACCAGGGTTGCGTGTGTGTGTTAATACAAGTTATCATTGAGGAACAAGGTGACTAGAACCTGACACCTCATCCTCACACTGTTCATACATACTTTCCCGCTGCCTTGTCCTGCCTCCCGTGATGCTTCCTTCCTTCTTTCATCACTTCCTCATCACCACTTACTTACTACACTCACTCTGGTGCAGCAGCCAAATACAATTAAATTTATTTTCTATTTATTGAAGTTTATCTACAAAGTATTGCAGCCTCATCATTTAATTAATATAATAAAGTTCTTTGAAACAATTTTATCAATTTTTTTGAAATACTGAAGCTGACTGGGGCACAATTAATCAATAAATAAAAAGAAGTATTTACACTAACCCCCACCAACCTTAATCCTTTATAGTATATTATTCAATCCTCTTAGGAAAGGCCATATCATAGTAGAACTTGAAGCAGCTGCCCAGACCCACAGCACACATTACCACAGTGGCACCAAACAGTACCTTGTCTGCTGGTCCGCCCTTCAGGTGGATGGGCACGTCATTAGCGGCCTGGAATAAAAAAATAAAGAACATGTCTGAAGGTGGAAAAATGTCAATGGCTCACCAGAAGATAGAAAAAAAAAAATAAAAAAATTCTATTGGATAAATATAAAGGAAATAAATATCTATACAGTACACAAGGTCAGACATTCATGCTTATAACTTAACTTAACTAAGACATTCCTGAGCCTAACCAATTATCAATACCATATCACATTACAACTAAGTCCAAGTCCCACCCCGGCTGCATCTACCCTGGCGTTGTAGACTCTCCCTTATCTTTATCACCTTTCTGCCCCTACGTGCATCCATTAATGCCATCACTTGCAGTCAGTGCTCGCCTAATCCACACTCTTCCACTCCCCACATATTAATCTTCATCCCCTCTCTACCTACCAATAATCACCCCCTTCCAACTACTGTGTATATGGAAAAACGGGGCCACTTTTTCAATCTGTCAAGACCTTCCCTTCCCTAATCATTCACCTCCGTTAGTCTCTTTAAACACCACCTAACCACACACAGTACTACCTCTATCTCCACCTCCACCTCCATCCACAACATAACCTCGTACACATACTTATTCATTTACATAATTAACTTTCCTTCAAAGTTTAATTCTTCTTCTTCTTGTCTTTCATTCAGTACTCTCACAATAATTTTTTTCTGCATACATATCATACTATGTCCAGAATAAAAAAATAAAAAAAAAGAAAAAAAAGAAAAGAAAAGAAAAGAAAAACAGCGTATGCTAAGAAAATAAGTAAAATATATAAGTTTAGATGAAGGTTGCTTCTCCATCTTTATTGATTAATGTCAATACAACAAGTAGTTCTTAAAGGAGGGGTTCCCAGCCCTCTAGTCCTGACCCTCACTTACCTCTTATGATATGCAGGGGATTGGGAGATTAATTCTAAATCCCAATGTATCAAGAATATTATTATTATTATTATTATTATTATTATTATTATTATTATTAATAATATTACAAACAATAGTAATAATAATGAATAACCGTAATAAATTATAATAATTAATAATAACAATTATAATAAAAAAGAAGAAGAAAAAAAAGGAGTTATTGTAATAATGACACACACACACAGACACACATACACACCTGGAACAGCTTCATCTTCTTCAACAGGAAATCAGGCACAGTGGAGCGTGGTCCCACCTGCTCCTTGGGGAAGGTGGTGCCGGGGGTGTACACGATGGCAGCACCCTCTGCAGCCACTCCACCAACTTTCTGGAGGAGATAAAAAAGAAAAAAACATAAATAGAATGAAAAAAAAGCTGACCTAATTTCTACATTTAAACAGATAAAGTACACCCATAGAATGAGTGGCTGTGGTGTCACTAGCCTTACTAACGCCTTAACTTTAGTGGTGTCTTTGTAAACTATTTCTATCACTATCTGAACTTCTGTCAATGTAGTTTTCTTCCTGTGGGGAATCTTATGTAGTGTAGTAATGGCAGTGTTTAATGATAATGAATATCTATTTTTACAGATACATGATGCATTTGTTTACTTGAAAAATGCATAATGAAATGAAAAAAAATATATATAGTAAAAAATTTATATATTTCTGAAAAAAAAACTATGCCAGTGCCTTCTTCCAATTATTTTTCAGCCCCGTCACAAATGAGAAAAATTGAAGATTCATCGCTGTAGCATCCTCATCGACTAACTATTAATTTTAGTTCTATGCTTCTAACATTCTTCAGATCCAATCCAGAAGTGAATTACTGAGTGTAGCAGAGTATAATCATAATTGGTGCTGTCCTTCGCTGAGTCAACGGTATCATCATGAAAACTGTGTGTGAGGACTATGTACCATTTGCCTTCATTATTAAGTATTGCTAAGTAGGTAGATACAATTGTAGGTAATTTCACTTATGTAAATAGAGGCTGCAAGAATACTACCACCGTATTCCCAGGGGGGTCATAAAAGGTGACCAAAAGGGACAGCGATGGGTCTAACAAGCCCTAAGCATAATTTATTTACTTATTATAGTATTTATTTCTTGTATATAAAATATCCTGATGTAAATGAATTGAAAAAGAATGACAAAAAGACAGGAGATAGAGTTAAGAATGCTGCAGTTTTCATTGAAGCAACACAGATGGATGGTATTAGGAATAAATATACTATAGCTAGAGACAGCGCAGGAAGGTAATTATGAAGACATAGTGAGAGTCGAGATTAAGATTGTTTGTGGATTTCTAGTCGAGGGGAAGTGACAGTCGCATGTCGAGAGAATGATACCATGAATGGAGTCACTAAGAGGAAGGCTAGGAAGGAGGTCGACAGATGCAGTGAGTTAGGACATGCGACACAGGAACAAGAAATAATACCAATAACCTTATACCTTAAAACTGGTGCCCTGCGCATTAATAATCAGAATCAGAATCCTTTGGTCGGTCAAAGGAATAAATGTCGTCTAGGTATATTTCTGAGGAAAATACACGGCTTCCTGGCTGGTCCCTAAGCTAAGTATGGGGCGAAGGGAGGAAAATTAGGGAAATAAGGTGTGGATGTAAGTTAATATTCACCTTAGAAAGATTAAAAAGATTGCAATGTGTTCTAAAAAAGGTATTACTGAGAATTTTATATTACATTAGGTAAGATCACTGAGTTCTCTATAATACATGCGTGTTGTAATTCTAAGTAAGGCGGAGATAATATATAGAATAACCATATAGGGATTGATAGATAATGAATAACTAAATAACACTAATACTACGAATACATTCACAAAATTTGATAACCGGCTGTAAATAGGCCAGCAGAACACCTTCCCTCACACGTCTAATAACACGCTATATTACAGGTATACATCACATCACAGGTGTTATCTATACATACCGTTGGGATCTGAACCGTTGATGGAGGTGTGAGGCGGCCTGTGAAGGGAGTTTTGCCGTACATGATGGAGGAACGAGAGGGAGAAGAAGGCGAAGAGGACTGGAGGTGTTGATGCCGATGATGATGATGATAGCAACGACCTTCAAGCCTTCCCATCGCTTCGTCCTACAGGATTTCCTTTTGCATACGGTATATAGAAGGAATTTAAGGTAAATGTATTGATTATTTCAGATTGTATGTCATGGTAAACTTTTACATCTACACCAGAATGAACACACACAGTTTCCAACTTGATTTTCATCCATTTTGAATGATTTGACATTAATTTCCGTCGTAAATGTATATATTGTAAGATATCTTCATCACCCCAATAAGCCTGGGGACCTGTGGGAATGAGTTTTTTTTTTATTGGGGGGGGGGGGTAGGTTGGTGGGGGAGGAGGAAGACGAAATACAGTGATTTATGCAAAAAAGAACATTTGATATCTAGGTAAATCTGCATAACTACAGACCCCCGGACCCCCCAAACCTAACTTAAACTTAAGTCACGTAATAACCTCTTAGCTGGTGAGGGCAAGCCAACCAGACCGCCCCACTCGACCTAACCTAAACAGAACTCTCGTAATAACCTTTTTCTCGATCAGAAGGTTCAGCCTCCTAATTCCTCGTTGTCCTCTCTCGAAAAGTTAATTGACAGTGACGTTGCATTTATGTGTTAGAGATGAGGAAAGTGTTTGTGTACCGCTGTCAACAGGCTACACAGGTATACATGGCGCCTAGTGATTTCAAGCCTCACAGGAACTTGATTCTCCCACTCCTAAACGTAAAGTGATCCGATTGGCAGATTATTTTCATATTGATAATTCCAAACTCAATGTTACACACACACACACACACACACACACACACACACACACACACACACACACACACACACACACACACACACACACACACACACACACACACACACACACACACACACACACACACACACACACACACACACACACACACACACACACACAC
This sequence comes from Cancer borealis, assembly GCA_036785275.1. NCBI lineage: Eukaryota > Metazoa > Arthropoda > Malacostraca > Decapoda > Cancridae > Cancer > Cancer borealis. Next base: position 59,117 of record JAXIVD010002181.1, read on the forward strand.
ACACACACATACACATACACATACACACACACACACACACACACACACACACACACACACACACACACACACACACACACACACACACACATACACACACACACACACACACACACGCACGCACGCACACACACACACACACACACACACACACACACACACACACACACACACACACACACACACACACACACACACACACACACACACACACACACACACACACACACACACACACACACACACACACACACATATGACAAATTTCATAAAAGTGCTGAGGAGATAAGACTATAATTACGGAATACTCAGTCACCTAACAATAAGGATACCACCTACAATTTGATTACCTTTGAAGTATGATATCCATGAAAATAATATGCCAATGTTGTGGAAAACGGAACGTGAGAGGATTCAGTTCATGGACATCAAACACAACTTTCTGACTCTGATGAAACAAGTCCAAGTAGACACACCAAGTCATGCTTCCTGCTAAGTAATATATATCCACACTTACTATATAAAATGGCTACGAAATAACACGTGGATAGCATACATAAATACACTAGCTATTATGACCAAAGTTTGTTATTTGGGTGGTAGATATATATTTAGATTTACTAATATTTTGTGTCTCATACGTATCGACCCGAAAGGTTTGTTTACATGTGTTAGTTAAGACGCAATTATCAGAGCGACAAGGACTATATTTCTTAGTGTGTTTACGTCTACATAGAGATGGAAATAGGACAGCAGATAACCCCAACAAAAAGAATTACATATCGATCGAACTATAAAGTGTTTCTCCTTTGTGGACTGCATATTAGTAAGGGAGAGAGGAATGTAATGAAGTGTTAATGTGGACCCAAGCTAACGCTCCGCCATAACAATCACCAAGCGTGGGTGGAGGTTAGCAATGACCTTAATGCTTCCTTGTCTTATCCGCCGCCACCCAACAAGGGAACACGTGGAAAAGAAATCAGAACTTGGTGGTCAAGGCTTCAAAGAGAAATTTAACGAATCATCAAGAAACGACTCCAATGCCAAACAGGTAAGGTTGATTTTTCTGGTAAAATAAGTGTTAAATCATTCTAAATCATTCTATTGTTAGATTTCTTAATTCGTTTTGAGCGGACAAGTTATTATTTATCATGTAACCCGTAAAGTTTACCAATAGTCATGATTTTAGTGATTAATGCAAGATAAATCCAATGTTTTTGTGATGGTTTCGCTATTGATTACGACTCTATTACAAAATGCAAACATTCATATGCCAATTGCCTTCTCATTCAAGATGTACATTTTTTTCTTAGATTGAGAAATAGTACATGTAGCATTTCTTAGCTAGATACTAGGCTACGGTACTTGTGTTGATTGGTAATTCCTACAACAGTGTTTGCATACAGTTTGTGAAGGTGTTGCCTTAATCAAACAATGATAATGTTTAAAGAAATAAATTAGAAGAATGGAAAGTGAAGAAGTTAGAATCAAATAGATTATTTCGCAGCTTCGGGGTAAAGAAATGTCGCCGCGCCACAGATATAGACAAGGAAAACATACTTTCAAGTGACCAAAACGTGTGAGGCAGAGCTAAGTAGAAAACATAACGTGAAAAAGATGACATTTTTCCAACACCTAATCACATCGCGGAAAAAAAAAATATATAGGTTCAGCGACGCATGAAATAGATGAAGCAAGTTTCCATCGAACCAATGAAACTTATACCGCCACTTATATCCTCAACGAGTCGGACTAGAATCTTTATTATTGTCGAAGTATATTCTTGTGATGAAATGGTGCTTGATAATAAAGCTCAGTATCTCATTGGTCTTCTTGGTTCTTTGTTGCAATGTTGAGATAATCTTGCATTGAATTTTACATAAATATAGTATGGAGTGTGACGGGGAGTATAGAGTGGCTGTTTAGGTGCAGAGGAGCGGGGGTGTCCGCGGCGCATAGAGAGAAAATTAAGTCTTCATCGGAATCCTTGCCGAGAATTTAATGAGTGTTCCTACAGATAACAGATCATTGCATTTATTACGTACGGCTTTTTTTTTTCGTAACCAAGTTGTTATTAGTATATTTTCTATCGCCTTTCGTAAAACATGAGTAACATAATAAGTTTTACACCATTGTGTTATCGTTTCTTGGTACAATGACTTCATTAAAACTAGTAATGCGTTGAGTACACCGTCCTTGACTTGTTTTTATACTGGCTTTAAAGTTGTCAGAGTCACTGCTTTCGTCTCCTGATTTAGTGGAGCGTTTGAAGAAGGAGAGAGAGAGAGAGAGAGAGAGAGAGAGAGAGAGAGAGAGAGAGAGAGAGAGAGAGAGAGAGAGAGAGAGAGAGAGAGAGAGATTATCAGGTACGCGCTTTACTCATATAAACCAAATTTTCTCCCGATATGGTAGAGAACTAAGAAACCCTTGATAGGTATGTCAATCAGTCCCTTCCATCCCTGAACGTACCTACTGCTTGGCTAATAACGAAAACACATCTTGCCTGAAACCGTATATTCTCCGTCTCTTAAAGGTGAGTGTAAAATAATCCACGAAACTAATGTGTAAAGATATCATAACGGTGAGAGCAAAGAGGGGATGGATGGATGCGGGGCGAGCGGGCGGGTCCAGTAGCTACGTCCAACTCCTTCTTAACTTGGCGATGACGATGTATTAGTACGGTTAAGAAAGCTAAGGGAAGGAGTAGAAAGGAGTTATAGTAAATATTGATCGATGCAAAGCCTTTGATTAACGATTAAAACGGTCAAATTTCTTCTTAACTTCGTGGTAATAATGCATTAGTACAGTTAAGAAAGCTGGGAAGGAGTTGAAAGGAATTATAGTAAATATTGATTTATGGGAAGGAGGTCAACGGAGTTATCGTAAATATTGATAAATGCAAAGCATTTAATCCACGAAAAAAAATTGAGATGATAAGAAAAATCATGTAATATAATTCAGTTTTAAGATGAATTAATAAACATCTTCTTACAGCCGTCGCTTCATGACTGTTCGGTATTAGTAAGCAACACAACCTCCCTCTCTTAAAACGGTATATAAGGAGCGCCTGTAACTAAAGATCGCGGAAGATAAGAATATAAGAACATAAGAAAATAAGGAGGCTGCAAAAGGCCAGTTGACCTACACAAGGCAGCTCCTGTATAAGATGCCTCAGAGTAACATATATTATACAAACAATCAATGGTAATCACAAATATAGAATAACAATTGAAATCAACACACGATGGATAATTTTCTGATAACCTCGACACGTAATGTATATATAGTCAAACAGATCCCTTTCACCGGTAATGTGTTCGTGACAACTCAACTTTCGGCCCACCAAGTAATGCAGAGTTAGTTACCACATGCTAGAACAAAGAACCTTCAGGACACAGAGAGTGCTTCTGGTTTAAGGTGGTGCGGCTTAGTCAAGGAGCATGTACAGTACTGTATATCCATCTTCCTACGACTTGAACTCATCTAAGAGAGGAGTATCAACACACCTGCAATCTTAATTTGGCCTCACTTTTTTATTACTTTCTTTTATAGGGAACCGGTAATCGCAAGTAAGGTTTTTTTTATAACGCCTTTTATTGCTCGTGGTCGGTTCTCTAATAGCTTAAAAAAGGTATATGTGTATATAATGTAACGGTCTAACCTCTCAGTCCGTCTTAAGAATATAAGGAAATTGCAAAGGCTGGATAACCTCTTCAAGGCAAGGTAGTGTAGGATAATATATATGTAACCCAAGGCTGGCTCAGTATAAGTATAAGTATTGTAAGTAAGCTGAAGTGAGGAGGAGGAGGAAATGACGAGGAGGAAGCGAGGGGTCACGGCATGCAAGCAGGCAGGCAGGCAGTCATTCAGTCAGTCCGTGGTGGTGCATGGTAGCCAGAACAGCACAGAACAGAACACCACATACATATAAGAACACATTACATTTTCTTCTCTATGTTAGCTTGCAGAACAATGGATGTGGTGGTGGTGGTGGTGGTGGTGTGCTGTGTGTTATCTCAGGCAAGTAGTCTCTCCCATGACAACGGGATTTTCTTTTCACCAATAAAGATGCATTATGACGCCTTCTCTTTCTCTTTCTCTTTCTCCTCCTTCTCCTTCTGCTCCTCCTCTTCCTCTTCTTCATTCTCATCCACCCCTTCTTCTCCCTCCTCCTTTTATTCTTCTTTCTCTTCCCCGTTCTCCTCCCTCATAGCTGAATGTTCAAACGATGATGATGAGGGGAAGGGAGGAGGATGAAGCGAAGGAGGAGGAGGAGGAGGAAGAAGAAGAAGAAGAAGAAGAAGAAGAAGAGGAGGAGGAGGAGGAAGAGTTGTGGAGGTGATGTTCGTGAGATGTTCTGTGTTATGACGAGGGTGATGCTGCACTTTAGAGACCTGACTATTACTACTTCTACTATTACTACTATTACTACTACTACTACTACTACTACTACTACTACTACTACTATTACTACTACTATTACTACTATTACTACTACTACTACTACTACTACTACTACTACTACTACTACTATTGTGATGATGATAACGATATTAGTTGCGATAGTAATGATAATGATGATGATGATAATAGTAGTTAGTAAGTGACTAGCATATTCGTCATTATCATCACTAAAACAATCATCACTACTTTTGTTATCATCATTTTTATTGTTTTTATCATCATTATCACCACCACCACCATAAGTACCACACGATGATCACAACCACCACGATTACTATTACATCATCATTATCATCATCATCATCATCATCATCATCATCATCATCATCATCATCATCATCATTATAATCATCATCATTATCATAATTATCAAGACAGTCATCACCATTATCATCATCATCATCACCAAGACAATCATCATCATCATCATCATCATCATTATTATCATCATCATCATTATTATCATCATCATCATTATTATCATCATTATCTAGACAGTCATCACCATTATTATCACCATCATTACGAAGACAGTCATCATCATTACCATCATCATCATCATCATCATCATCATCATCATCATCATCATCATCATCATCATCATCATCATCATCATCATCATCATTATCATCATTACCAAGACAGTCATCATCATTATTATCACCATCATTACGAAGATAGTCATCATCATTACCATCATCATCATCATCATCATTATCCTCATCATTATAGTCATAATAACCATCATTATCATTACTACCAACACAATCATCACTATCATCATCATCACTATCATCATCATCATCATCATTAGCAGTACAATCATCACGTGGACACTCACTCGCCCCACATCACGTCACAATATATTTATACACCTGGACAAAGTGGCACCGGGTTTTACCTCTGACATTCATCGCTCTATTCCATCACAAGAGAGAAAAAGGGGAATATGGGAGGAGGGGAGGCAAAAAAGGGGAGAGGGAGAGGGTCGGCGAAGAAGGGGCGAGGGTGAGGGAAGAGGAAAGTGAATTGGGGAAGAGGGGAAATGCAGAATGCCACGGTCACCTTGAGTCGCTCGCCTGGATGCTGCCGTCCAGGCGAAAATCCAGGCATGTTTTTAAGAAGCGTTGAGTTCCAGTTTGCAAGAGTCTGCCCGTTACGCTCGGCCGTCACAGAAAACGTGCAAAAAAAAATTACGCTGGACTAAGATGAAGAGATATAATGGAGGACTTGTGAGAAGAAAGCAAGAGAGAAAGAAAGAGAAAGAGAGAGTGTGTGTGTGAGAGAGAGTGAGAGCGAGAGAAAGACTGAGAGAAAGAGAGAGAGAGGAAACGACGAAATAGAAAGGGAAATAAGGAGAGAGAGAGGGAGAGGGAGGTGAGAAAATAGAGGGCGGACATTATATGAACAATAAAGATGCAGAGGGAAGGGGAAAGGGGACGAGAAAGCAGCGATTACTCTCCCCTCCCCAGCCAGGAGAGGGGAGTTAAGGGATGGCCTCAAGGGGGAGAGAGAGGGGAAGCAGAGACAAAGACGGGAAGTAGGAGGGGAGTGAGAGAGGGGAGACAGAGACAAAGAAGGGGAGGAAGAGGGGAGAAGGAAGGGTAGAGAGAAGTAAATAATACGAGGGTAAGGGGAGACTTGGAGAGGGAAAGGAAGGCGAGTGGGTAGGGGTGGGTAGGGGATGACCAGTACCCTACCGCCCACCCACTCACCTACCGTACCCCTCAAGCACTCCTGCCGTCCCCTGCCCACCCCTGCCGGAGGATTCAAGACGCAAGGCGCGCCTCTGACGCTCTCTAGAAGTCCTTGATTGTGTGGCGTCTTGGTGTGTTGATTGTGTTGTGTTGTAGTGTGTTGTAGTGTGTTGTAGTGTGTGTGTGTGTTTGTGTGTGTGTGCGTGTGTGTGTGTGTGTGTGTGTGTGTTGATCGAGTGAGTGACTATAGCGTCTAAGAATATGAAGTATATAATCTTGGAGCTTCCTTCTAGAAATCTTCAATTGTTCAAAAAATATTTCTCACAACTCCTTTCTTCACTTCTGTCTTGAACCATAACCTTATCACTCCCCCGACTCC
>JAXIVD010002182.1:2500-17500 GCA_036785275.1 Cancer borealis
AGCATCAGGAACACCAACACTTATACTGTTATCCCCGCACCGCCTGCAATAATACGTCTCCCTCGTTAGCACTCCTTGTTAACACACTCTAGCTTAACGCACTCCAGCACATGTGTTTGGAAGCGCCCGACCCGCACAGAAACAGCGCAACACAAGGCGACGCAACACAGCACAACGCAGGATAACAACATTCCAACACAACACAATAGTCCTTCAATAATACAGTAGTTCATCACAATGGATCCGAGGAGACACCCTGACAATACATCGCTGTCATTATTTTTTTTCTCTTTTCCTGTGCCCCGAGTGAGAGAGAGAGAGAGAGAGAGAGAGAGAGAGAGAGAGAGAGAGAGAGAGAGAGAGAGAGAGAGAGAGAGAGAAAGAGAGAAGAAGAACGTTAAGATATATTAAAGTGAACGCGTGGGAATAGAAGGGCGGCTGATGGACAGAGTAGCCTTGAGTTGAGCCGTCAAACTTAACGGGAGTGTTTGGACATTCCTTGACGCAGCTGCCGCCACCACCTCCTCCTACTACTCGGTGCTTGTGAGACAAACCCTGACACCCTGACTCACATTAATTCACTATTCTTAACTCTTTTTCATCCTTCCTTGTTTCACTTACCCTGCCACTAAGATCGTAACTCACCCTTCCCCACTCTTCGCTTTCTCCTTTGGCATTTGTCCCTTTCCGTCTGCCTATGAAAAAAAGTGAAATGTTTCATAAAAATCGGTCATAAAAAGTAAATGTCCAATAAATGTAATGGAAAATACTGTTTGCTCGTCTCCTCTAAAAGTCTGTATACCTGACGTAACAAAGGGAAAAAAATATTGTTGTTTCACTAGACACAATAGCTTTCATCGATTTTTATGCGCACAATTGACCGTGGAGCAGGACAGGAATATATAAGAGGGGATGTTTCCGATGAAGGGAGGATAGAAGAGAAAAGCAACACAAACTTTTATTTATATACACAATTTTTCTTCACCTTCATACCAGCTGGAGGTGTGTCAAGGGCTGAATATTTAAGAGAGATAAAAAAAGAAGGCTGCCTATTTGTATCTATGTTCTAGCAAAAAATATGTTTATCAAAATAAAATACCAGAAATGCATTACAAATTTAAATTAAGCTGTCGACGGCGTAGAAAAAACACGTTAATTTAAAAACCCATAACAAACAATTTACTTTAGTCTTCTTGAGCACTGTCTCGGTACGTCTGCCAAAATACATAATTGAAAATTCACTTAATAGGATATATCTTACGACTGTTTTCCTAACCCACCATCATATTCATACTCAAAATTACTTTGATGAATAGCCTTCTCTCCTACCTCACTACATCCCTCCCTCCTCTTTCCATCTCTCCCTCCCTCCCCCCTCCCTCCCTGCCTACTACCGTTACGTATCATTGTTTATCTTGATGTATAAATCCCAGGCCATCCATCCTCCCTTCAGCTTCACGTGATTGTCTATCATTTTACGTGGAATGAATCTGATTGATCATCATTGTAGGGAGTAATTGATATCATTGCTTATTGTTTAAGAGTGAAGTGATCTAACTGCCTACGTTTCTTTTTATATCTGACTGATTATTGTTTTATTTCAAAAATTGTGATTGGTTACTGTTTTAGGATGGAGTTATCTGATTAGGTACTGTTTAAGGATGGATATATCTGATTGGTTACTGTTTAAGGGTGAAGCTATCTGATTGGTTACAGTTTTATGGGGAGTGGATATGTTGTGTGTGCGCTGCGTGGATGGAGGTATAGATTTATCGGTTAGTTAAGTTAGTTCATCACACATTATAATGTTTTTTATCCTAGAAATTTAACGAGCAAGAGTTGGGATTTTCTCGGCCTGGCTAAGCCTTCCTAATATCCTATAACTAGACTAAAAAGAGAGTTGTCGGTGAAATATATAACGAAACAAGCTTATCAGATAATGTTGTTTTGATGATGAAAACTATTGATGTAAAGAAAAGCTTTTTTTTTTATCAAGTTTATTCAATTTATTTATTCTGCTTACTCACTTAATCCATCGTTTAAGTGTAAACGTCTAACTTATGACTTTCTAAGCTTCACAAGGCTTGTTTCATCAGTCAGTTGTCTCTCTCTCTCTCTCTCTCTCTCTCTCTCTCTCTCTCTCTCTCTCTCTCTCTCTCTCTCTCTCAGTTCGAGTTAATATTTACACCTCAAACACTACCTACCGCGGCGGTGGTGTTGCCCTTCGCCGGCCGATTGTCACTCTCACCTTCATGGTCACTTTCCATGTGCCTGGCGGGCGTACGAGACACACACACACACACACACACACACACACACACACACACACACACACACACACACACACACACACACACACACACACACACACACACACACACACACACACACACACACACACACACACACAAGCAAATTTATGTTACTCTCTACACAAAGATAAATGCAATACGAAACATACACTATCGATAACCTTGGAAATATATAATATGAAATGCATCGTCTAGCTAGTATATTTTCTCAAAAGTCTGCAATTATCTATCGTATCATGTAAAACTCGTCCATCGCAACATCAACTGACGTAAAAAAACAATGAAACGAATGGTCACTGAGCACTAATGATGAAAAAACGCCTTATACGGTTACTTAGAGGCCGAGGAAATTGACATGAGAAGAAAAAAAGCTGCGCAATTAACAAAAAAGGTGTATAACCTACCTACGGTCCCGGGGCACCTATGGAAAGGGCGGCACCCGAGCACCTGAGACTCGGGCTGCTCCTTAGTTAGTATTGTCAAGGTCTTCCCTTCACCCTCGTCGGCGTTAGGGATGACTCTCTCTCTCTCTCTCTCTCTCTCTCTCTCTCTCTCTCTCTCTCTCTCTCTCTCTCTCTCTCTCTCTCTCTCTCTCTCTCTCTCTGTCTGAGTATTTCTACATTTTCCCACGTTTTCTCTGGCTCAAAGGATAAAACAGTAAATAATACACGAGATTTATGACCCGGGAACCTGAAAAGAAAGAGAAACAGTCCATCAGTATGCGGTCCACACACACACACACACACACACACACACACACACACACACACACACACACACACACACACACACACACACACAAGGCCGGGGCGTGTCCAGCTGGCAGTAGGAGGTGAATAGCAGGTCCACCTGAGCCCTCAAGGTCTATTGGTGCATGTTATCGTGTTAAAGAGGACAGTGCGAGATCTGCTCTACAAGTTTTTCGTTGGGGAAGTAGGTGTGTGTTACGACCAGCTGCCTGCATGATCAAAGGCTCAAAATACGATGACTAGGCTAGGGTAGTAGGCGTATATACCTAACCCAAAATATACAATGCTTGCTCCAAGGCTAGATGTATAGTGGGTAGTTAGGGTAGGTATATGTCACTGTCACCTTGCTTATCTATCAAATACATTAGGTAGTTACAGCAGTAGGTGTGTGAGTATACTACTTTGGTATACAGTGGCTAATGAGTAGATGCTATATATTTACATATTTACATGCGATCACATGCAGATGGGTTGAATATAATATAAATCTCTTTTTCGATCATTTTTAGTCGACTTTTTTGCGTGTATCTGGGTAAAATTTTTAATATTCCTTACATATTTGTGTAGCTGCATCATATACTGACTCTTGGTTTACGTATAATTATCGTCGCATACTTCTTACATTTTCACATTTGCCTATAACAATACTTTTTTTCTTCCTTCAATTTACTCGTACGTTGCGGTTTCATTCAAGCTCAGGAAGCAAGTTTGGGCCTACGCATAAAAAACACACCACACGTAGACCTGTAGGGTGGCGACCAGCCTTGAACTCACGAGGGAAAGGAGAGAGAGAGAGAGAGAGAGAGAGAGAGAGAGAGAGAGAGAGAGAGAGAGAGAGAGAGAGAGAGAGAGAGAGAGAGAGAGAGAGAGAGAGAGAGAAAATAAAAGCACGCCTGTGCTACCTTGATGATCTCGGAGTGAAAAGTCTATATATTTCCAATTGGGTCAAGGGACAAAGAGATGGAAGTGAGTGCCGTGGTATAACCTACAACAGTCTGCCCTTGAAAGTTCATCGTTAACAGGTACTACCAAACAGGTGTGAGACGGAGATGAGCACCGTGGTAACGTGAATAATGAAGTATGCCCCTGAACTTTACCTTTAACTAGCTGCAAACAGTTTGTCTAGGGCTCTAGGCCACCGCCATCCTCACGTGGCCATGCAACATCTATCACGCCTTGACGTCACTGGAAGCCTCCGCCGCCACGCCCTCACCCACGCGGACACCGATACATTAGATAAAAACAAACATGATAATCTCTCCATAATATAACCTGAAGGAGAAGGAAGAGGAAAAGGAGGTGCAGCCGCCGAGGCCCATGTACAGTGTCAACGCCATGCTTATAAGGATGTGGAGGCATTATAACGGCAATAAAACCTTAACGGATGTCACCATTTACGAAAACAATTCCCCCTCATTACATAATACCAACAAAAGTTATTGAATAGACCTCATTACATGGCCTCCTTAAGTCGAAGTGGCATTGTTAGGGTAAATCATCCTCCATTATGCTTCACTAATTCGTCTCCTTTTGTGTGCAGCATCTTGTAAAACTCCTACGTCATCACTTTTGCATTCCTACGTGCCTTATCCCTAGCTGCTTTGTCTCCCCGTGAAGCACCAGTATAATGATAAAGGTGAGGTGAGGAAGATGCTGGGCACTACAGTGGTCAGACCAGTCAGCGGGTGGGCAGGGGTCAGGGGCGGGGGCGGGGCAGGCTAAGCTTCAGCAAGGGTGCAGGAGGGGGAAAACAGGTCCATGGGGGGATGAGGACAGAAAGGACGTGCAAGATGTTCGAAAGTACGAATACCTACGAGTTGTTTTTGTTTTTTCCGCCTTGCTTTCTCTTCTTGAAACGCTTTCTGATTTTTTTTGTCTCAGAAATATACGTAACTGGTTCTTTCTCATTATGTTCAGAGTAATATTACATTCAATTGTGTCTATTATATAATCGAGTGTATTTTATTTTGCCAACAGGTCGATTCTCGTCCAGAAGCAAACCTGACCACCTCCCTCTCTTCTCTCCATATCAGGTGAGTGACCTCATCACAAACTGAGTAAATCATTTTGTGAATAAAAGGCTATGCTTATCTATTTGTTGTTTTATGTGTGTGTATATCTTTCGTGTGGGTATAACTTTGTGTATGGATGTGTGACTTGTGTGAATGTAACAAGCATATTTTCTATCTAATCATTTATTTATTTTTTGTTTATCCGGTATTTCATTCTTTTTTTTTTGTGATTTTTTTTGTGGCAAGTTGAATGTGATTTTTATTATCTTATATTTATCATTCATCTACGTATCTTACATATTTATTTATTGTTTTATCTGTATGCATGCTTGTGTATCGATCTATCTATATACATTTTCTGAAGGGGAGTCATGACGTGTGTTATTATTATTAGTTATTGTGTGGATGGAACTCGTATACGCTAGCGTACGTATGTAGCCTAAGTGTACCAACTGCATCATTTTACTTCACTGAACTGGTGACGTAACACCCGCTTTCAGACATCTTCATCAGACACTAAATTCGTGGAGGCAACAATGCATGTTTATAATTATATAATTTCGTAAGTGGTCCATTTGTCCGTTTCACTCATCTGCAGTTGTTAGAAATCATTATCGTAGCTTGAAAAACAATATAAAAACGTTCAAGTAAAGCTTTGTGTACCTACCTATGCATGTACAGAGTTTCTATAAGTATGTATAGTCCACGGTCCCTCCTTCGCTCTCTCTCTCTAACCCACATCAATCGTCATATCAGCAATCGTCGGATTGCTGATATGACGAGATATTCCTGCTGAATGGAGACAGAATAAGCTGCTTATGTGTCCTCTATGATAGATTTTGACTACAAACCTCATGACATTATATAACTGGCAGATACTCTAGACTTGTTAGCATGCAGTGACGGAAGATTATAATTGATCTCTGTTGCGTGTCATTTGTCCAGCATTAATGATAAGGGTTGATGTTACTATTCATATTAGGAAGTAGTGTAAGATATGTGTGTTCATCCTGTGAAATACTTATAGAGAGTCGATATGTGCATGGTATTGGTGTTTGTGTTCAATTTAGCTGAGTAATGACAACGCCATAACATCAGTACTGTTTATTGAAGAGAAAATCTACCAATCGGAGACGGAAGTTTTGAGCATAGACAAGAAATAGCCAAGATGAGAGTGTATAGATGAAACAGAGATACAATCGTGTGTATTTCCATCATAAAATAACCCGAATCGAATCGAATGTGGCGGGTGTGAGGTGTGTGGTGTGTGGTGGAGGTGGGTGGTGGTGGTGGTGGTGGAGGTGTGTGTGCCGGGAGGGGGCAGCACCTACACCAAATCGATGGTGGTGTTGTTGACATCGTGAGGGGTCCCACACGTGCTTCATTTTGCCGTCCCTCCTGCCCCTCCCACACCTTCTTGGGGCGTCCCGGCCCACTACTTTGCATGACAGGTCAGTGTAATGGTAGAATCCAGGTGTAGACATTCGTAGTCGTCAGAAGAAAGGGTTAAGGAGCGGGGTGAACGGTTTCCGTCTCAGCCTCCATCCTGCCACCCCTTTCGCTCTCCCGGAAATGACATTTACACATTTCACCATGTCTTGGGAAAGTAGTCAAGTCGTGAGGAGGATTTTAGGCGCTGTTTCCCAATTCCTGTTGGTTTGGGAAGGTGAATCTAGACTGCCACCTGCCCGATGTGACAGATGTGAAGGCTGTGATGACTGATGTAAGCAACAAGTTGTTTACGATAGTCAGAATGCAGTACATTTCCACAATTGCTCACTCATATGCCAGGATGTTACTACATGCTGTACATTGCCTTAAGGCCTTAACGGCGTGCAGTTACAAAATAAGCTTTATGAAATCATTCTTCTAAAGTTGCACTGGTGATTGAATCATAGCTGCCATTGTTAAAAAAAAATCTTAATTCCTTCTCAATTTAATTGACATGCGGTATTGTATCTGATTGACTTACATGTAAAGGACAGTTCTATTTTATAAATAACAAGACATTTTACTGCAGTTTCAAAGCTAACAAATTTAGTTCTGTAAAATAGACTTTAAGCTAATGTAATTCATGCTCATAATATCTTTTTTGGGAGAGGTTTTAGTTGCATTTTAAGAGTATAGCAAGCTTTGCCTTATTAATGCAGCTTTTGCATTTTATTGTTAATAGAATTGTTGATAGCAAATATTGAGCCATTAGCCCATGCCTGTTCCCCATGTAACTGGAGCCTATTTCAGTTTAGTCAGCAATTTGTGCTTAGAAATAACAGTAACACTAGCTATGACTAGGTTGTCTTACTGAGGCCACAAACGTAAATAGTATGCTAGGGACAGAATCAGCAATGATAATACTATCCATAACATGAAATATAATGAGATGGTCAATAGTATTCTCCTTCATAATCTTAAAAAAGAAACTGAAGTACTCTATTCACCACACTGATGCGATGTAACCCTCCCATGTTCACCAGACAGTTAGAGGTGCAGAAGGGAACCACAAAGTGCTTCCACTTTGACAACCCTGGTCCCTGATTTCTTGGAACTTTATTTCTGTCACCAAATTTGTCTATCTATCAAATGATATACCAGACTGTTATCTTCCTAAAGGGGAAAGCCAAGTCAGGGTACACATACATACATCCATACACTCCTCTCACTTAACCACTAAGCTCTTAGAGGGGAAGAGAAGTGCACCTCCCCACCCAATACAGGATGTTAGGTCAGTCACACAACAGGTTTGCTCCTTCCACTACGATTTAACTCATACCCCTCTCCCTCCCCTTACCTGATCTGATCTAAGGATCACTCCTGAACCTTCTCCATGCGTTGTCAAAGCTGTTTAATTTCTCACGCATTCATCATTGCTCTCCATTCACTTCTATCACACTCAATAATCCTTCCTTGCTCCACAGACATTCCTCTTTCATTCAACGATCTTTTCACACCATCCATCCATCCTATTCATGAGCTTCCTCTCAACCTCACACCTCTCACATCAGATTTTACTATTCTCTTCACCAACTAGTGTGTCCATTCTATGTGTCCAAACCGCCTCAACACACTGCTCTGCTAGACCAGCCACTCTTGTAACATCAGTTCTCCTTCGTACCTTCTCATTTCTCACTCGATCCATACACATTACTTGACACATATTCCTCAGACTCTTCATTTCTATTACATTTAACCTCTTCTTCTACACTACTTCCATACTCCATGTTTAAGCCCCATACGTATAATGCAGTTGGCACAGCTACTCCTTCGTACAACCTACTCTTTACGTTCATTCACCAAATTTATCTCCCCATTTTAAGTTTTTAGGATTATGACTTTACTGTAAGTAACATTCTTTAGGGGTTACAAAGACATGAATAAAAAATTTAAAAAGATTAAGCATAAGCTATATTTGTCTACATCCTGTTATAAGTTCGGACAGGAAATCAGGTGAAAGATAAAAGGGTCTGTTTTTGTCTCCTAACAATTAACAGAGTACAAGTTTAGTTTCATGATTTTTATAGATAATGTGGCAGTTGTGATGGCCTGCCATGGATCAATGTTATGTGCATTATCCTTTCTTGTCATCAACTAACATTTGGTGCTTTAGAATTTTCAGTAATCTGGAAGAGGTATGCTACTAAACCTCTTGTAACTAGTAGGATTCAACATGCAAGATAATTACTATTTAGCACTAAGAGGTGGTGGGAGGCTTGGCACGGTTGAAGCCATGCAGCCGTCAATGATGCACTAACCTAACCTAACCTAACCCCTGACAGCACCCGGCCCACAGTCACAGTCCAGCGACCTCACACACTTAACTTGCCCACCCGTGCCCACACCAGAGTGGGGTGGACGGCTGATCCTGGGCTGCCACCCCACCCACCACCCCCATCACCACTTCCACTCTCGTCACTCCCACCTCAAATGTCCCAGTCACTCCACACACAGACCACCTCCATCGATAGTATAGGTTCCTGCTCACTTGACGTCAATGCTACAGGAACCACTACTCCTGCCACCATGGGTGAGTATTCTACAGCTTCCATCTATATCTATATCTGACGCCTGTTCCTAAGAACTCCTTCAAAGGGATATCCTCCACAGAAACCTCCACGTATTCCTGTCCTTGCATGCTCTAATCCTCTCCTTCTAATTTCATCCCTCCCTCTCATATCCTAACACCTTTCCTCATTTTTTTTTTGGACCCATGGTATCTACATACTCGATATACACTCATAGTCATCTCACTTTCTGCCATTCTGTTTATGTGGTCCAATCATCTTAGGGTGTTGTGCTTGGTTCTCTTAGCCACTCCACATGTCATTCCTTCACCTTTACTTAACATCCAAATCTTCATTACTTTTACCATCCATTCTTCTCACCAAAGGCATTTCTCAAGAAACTTATTTCAATTGCTTTGATTCTTGACCTTTGTGCTTCATTACATTCCCAAGTTTCACTTACATGTGATCATTAGTTCAATTATTCCATCGTACAGTCCCTTTTTTACATACCATACATACATATATACATACCATCTTTTCTTTTATCGTACATCCTAGACATCCAACCACTTTCCTCCCTTGCACAACTTTTATCTCTCATCTCACCTTCCAATCTTCCAAGTTCACACAAGATCAAACCAAGATACTTAAATTGACATACCTTCATTTTTCTCCATTCAGCCTGATTTCACATGCTCAGGGACATTCAACTTGTATTCTATATGGGCAATCAAAATCAACTACTTCAGTGTACTCTATTCAGACACATCACCTTACTTTTGTTTATATTCACCTTCAACTTCTGCCTTATCAAACACTTACCAGCTCATTTCCTGCAATCAGAATTGTATCATCTCCAAACAAATGTATTCAACATTCATTTACCATAATTTCCACTCCAACCTCGACCTTTGCTTTATTTTTTTCTTTTACACCTTCTATATGTAGGTTAAACGGCCACGGGGACAACCTACACTGTCTCAAACCCCTATTTGTTCAAAAACTTTCACTCTTCTCTTCATTTATCCTGATGCGTCCTTATAAAAAGCTTTAACACCATTCAACAACCTCCCATCCACACCAGACACCTTCATTACATCCCACATTGTCATCCAATTTATTCTGTCATGGTTTTTTAATGTCCATGAATGCAACATTCTCGCTTCATCCACTACACCTTATACATAGATCGCATTACAACCTTATTGTTCCTGATCTGTGGTTCTCTTTTATTTATATATATATATATATATATATATATATATATATATATATATATATATATATATATATATATATATATATACTGGTAATGCTTGATGAATTTCTTCATAGGTTATCATAGAGTGGATTTTTTTAAGGGCATTGGGAGCTTCAAAATGAAAATCTGAGTAACAGTGATAATAGTAATACAGTTTTATAGTCAAAAAACACCAGTTGAAAAGGAATAATAATATAAAAGATGGGGCAATTTTCATCAAAGTATGCATGAAACCAGTGGCCACTGTAAATTTTATGAAATATTGAAGTCAATATTAATGTAGAAAATAAGAAAATTAATCATAGAAGAATGTTTTGTAATATGATTTTAATTTTTTTAATGTTGGAAATTGCATATACTGTAGCTGCATGATTAATTAAGTTCCTTTGCAACCATAACTTACCTGTGTTGGTGTGTGTCTCACTGATTAAGCTATTCCTCTTTCCTGTGCTCCATCTTTTATGTATGTCATTGGCTAAGTGATAAGAAAAATGACATTGTTTGGTGAAGAATATGTGGATATTACATTTTATTTGGCCATCAAATGAGTGGAAATGGATAGGACCTATCTGTCAAATAATCAAGCAGACTGTGGTTAACAACATGAAAGTGTGGGCGTGGCTATGAGACAGCAAGGGGTTGTAAAGAAAGTTGTAGTACACATGTTAAGAAAGTTTTTTTTTTTTTTACAAATTCTTCTTTGTTTGTGTACTGTGTATGTGTTGATCTTGAATTATAACCCTAAGTGTTGCATTATACTGTATGTTTTTGCATGAAATATTGACAGTAAATTGAAATGTTTTGCAAGTCTGTTCTACATCAAATATGTAATCAAGGCAATGAGTTGTTTATTCAGAACACAAACACACTCCATGACATATATACACGAGGATACCTTATTAAACAAATTAACTCTTCACATAATGAAATGTTCATGAATTGCATGAGTCAGCTCAGCAGGTATTAAGCAAATGGCTGGCCTAGCAATCATTAAATGTGTGTGTGTGTGTGTGTGTGTGTGTGTGTGTGTGTGTGTGTGTGTGTGTGTGTGTGTGGGGCCACATTTCACGCTATATCAAGCATGGCGGGTTACGGCATCTCATTCTCTCGTGAGCGGTGTGTCGCCTCGCCTTGACAGCTTCCGCCCACTATTTTGAGGCGTAAAAACCAGACGCTGTATTGAAATTTCCATCCTGTGTCGCAACTCGAGAATTTATCGTCTTACACTCTCACACCAACACTACTGTTAAGGGGAAAGAAACTCCTACACATTATCTCACGAATCAGGGGAAGGACGGGGAGTAACTAACCAGCAACTCGTACCGTCACACGTGTTATGTAAAAGGAAAAAAGAAAATAGACAAGATGCTCCAAAGTACAATACATTGGCTCGTAGCAGAGGCGCTAATCCCACACCGTTGATTGTAAATAGAAATGACCGCACACACACACACACACACACACACACACACACACACACACACACACACACACACACACACACACACACACACACACACACACACACACCTTTACAGTTATGAATGAATCAGAAGAATTTGTAGAATTGTGAGCAGTGAGGAGAAGAGAGGAAACGAGAGAGAGAGAGAGAGAGAGAGAGAGAGAGAGAGAGAGAGAGAGAGTGAGAGAGAGTGTGTGTGTGTGTGTGTGTGTGTGTTGACGTCACATTGGGCATGGCATCCCGGTGGCCCTCGTACAGGCAGGACGCGCACCATGTTTGTTTACTTTTTGACGGTGACACTACGGCTTATCTGTGTGTGTGTGTGTGTGTGTGTGTGTGTGTGTGTGTGTGTGTATTTACCTAGTTGTATACAGGGCCTGAGCTACACTTGTGTGGTCCTGCCTCCGCATATATATTTGTTCAGTTTTTCCTTCAGATGTACTTACATGCTTTGCTATTATCACCTCTTCCTTCAGTCCATATCAAGTATATATACTTTTGGGGGGAAAACTGTACTTTTTTTGTATCGTTCAAGCAAATTCCTTTTTGCAATTTTTTCTTGTGTCCCCTCAAATTTCTAGCCTTATTTTCTTCTCAATATTAGGTCGTGTGTGTGTGTGTGTGTGTGTGTGTGTGTGTGTGTGTGTGTGTGTGTGTGTGTGTGTGTGTGTGTGTGACTTCTCTATCTCTATCTGTTTACCTTACATGTATATTTTCTTCTTACCATTTTCAACAACCCAATCACTGCAACTATCGATATCGTGCATTATTGCGTTGTAGCATTGCAACAACAAATAGAGCAAATAGACGTAATAACCGTTATAACACTTGTTACTGTTTTTCATCCATCGGTATGATAAGTGAGGCGATCGAAACCAATTTGCATCATCTGTGAATGTTGAACGTGATGTGTAAAGTTACGTGAATATTAACGGATAGCATCGAGTTGACATAAAAACTAAGTACCTTGAGGCATTGAGTTGGCATGAGTTACGCAAGCTAGTTGTGTTCATCAATTTATCAGTATGACACGAGAATACATACAAGACGTTTATACACAAGGATGATTTATAAGAGACGTTAATACATGTAGCGTAGTGGACATGCGTAACATCATAGGAACGCAGGTCTTCTTGGCGACAGTGGTATCTATTTTTAGGGAAGAAGCTGTGGTTGAGTGCGTGTAGTAGTAGTAGTAGTAGTAGTAGTGGTAGTGAAGGCGGTGGTGATGGTGCGTACATATATTTTTTCTGGTGGGGTGGAAGTGTATTTGACATTTAACATACATTATTTTTTTTCCTTTCTTCCTTCCTTCATTTTCTGTTCCTTTATTTGTTTTCATTATGTTTCTTCCTTTCTTCCCATCGCTGTCATTATAGTCGTCATCATCATCGTCATCAGTAGTAGCAGCATAGAATTCAAGAATTGGAGGAAAGTGTGGTCGTGACTGCGGCTTTTTACTCATCCGCTACAGTCGTAACTTGCAGTATATTCTTAGAAGCAAACCGCTGTATCAAATTACTTTCTTTATACTGTGTGAGCGAGTGTGTGTGTGTGTGTGTGTGTGTGTGTGTGTGTGTGTGTGTGTGTGTGTGTGTGTGTGTGTGTGTGCGCGCCATGACTCACGATGTCATTAGTGATCAGCTCATGAGTCATCCGTAGACATTAATTGTAGAGGATTTGGTAAACTATCCCCTGGGTGTGTATGGATTGGGGGAAGGGGAGGGTATGATGTGTATGCATGGGAAGAAAGGAAGTAGGAAAGGAGTAAGAATTAAAGGGGCAAGGGAGAGCAGAGGGAAGTGGAGAGATAGGAAAGGAAGGCAAGGGATGCATGAATGATAGTCTTCCTCCTCTCTTCCACTCTTCCACTCCACTATATTAACACCAGACCCATATCATGCCTTCCTCTACTTCCTGACGTGTGTGTGTGTGTGTGTGTGTGTGTGTGTGTGTGTGTGTCAGTCTCAACGGTGAGTAATGTGTCTGCAGCAAATGTCAGTCCTGTCGTGTGACGTATAGTAGGTTACTCATCGACGGGGAATACCACCACCATCACCACCCATCCACCCACCTCCCTTTCTTCCCGTACTACACCCAACCCTTTCCTCTCACAGCTGTGCGGGGCATGGGATGGGAGTGGTGATGGGGAGGGTGGTAGCTCCTCTTCTTCCTCCTCCTCCTCCTCCTCCTCCTCCTCCTCCTCCTCCTCCTCCTCCTCCTCCTCCTCCTCCTCCTCCTCCTCCGATACAATTCTCTGCCTGCCTCACGCTGATTCTCTTCAACAGTCTATTGTGTAAAGTAGGAGGGGGAAGAGGAAGAAGAATAAAGAGGTAGAAGAAGAATTAGAATATAAAAGAGGTCACTCGATTTGGCAGGTCCGGACACACACTCTCTCTCTCTCTCTCTCTCTCTCTCTCTCTCTCTCTCTCTCTCTCTCTCTCTCTCTCTCTCTCTCTCTCTCTCTCTCTCTCTCTCTCTCTCTCTCTCTCTCACACACACACACACACACACACACACACACACACACACACACACACACACACACACACACACACAAACACATTCCACCACTCACATCAGTTTCTACCCACACGTTTCCAGTAATCCTCTCCTCCCACACACTTCCCCCTACTCGCTCACTCTCTCACTCACTCACCCGTTCTCCCACTCATCTCCCACTCACTCTTCTCCACTACCATAACGCAAGATCATGTAGGGGTCGCACGCAAAGAGGAATGCGTTATATTCCCACCCACTACCGCACCACGTAAAGGTACCGTACATTCCTCCACACTAGTCTAGTCCCATTGTATACCACCTGACGCTACACCACACCAGCCTGTCTCCATGCAGTCGTCCTGTTTCTTCCTGCACGAGCCATCAGGATATGAACGTGTGTGAGAATACAAGTTCAAGTATTACCTAAGAGACTCTGCAAAGGATTATCCGACGCATGTGTCTGTGAGTGTGCGGTGAGGCTTCTGGTCGTTTCTGTCTGTCTAGTCTTGTCCAGGGTCACGTAAGGTTAGGCAGGACACCCTTGGGAGTCTTGGCACGGTGCCACGCCCCTTCCCCAGCTGACCACGCCCCTCTGTTCCAGTCCTCCACCCCCTCAACTATATCGATCACCCCCCGCTGCCTCCAGTACTGCTTCCTCTTCCTCCTACCCTCCTCCCCTCTAACGTCCCAGAGCGCCACGC
>JAXIVD010002182.1:20000-50000 GCA_036785275.1 Cancer borealis
TTCCGTCCCTATTTCCTCACCCTCCCTTCGTCCCTATGGATTTCCTTCCTTAGATCCCTCCTCGTCTTCCTTCTTTTTCTCCCTTCTCTATCAACATTATCCTCTTATCCCTCGTTATTACACGCCTCCTCGTCCTCCCCCTTTCTCTCTTCTTTTGTTACGATCACGGGCAAGTGGTGCAATAATTAATAAAATGCACTAAATTCTCCCTCTGGCTTCCCCCTGCACTCTTGAATTGGACCTTGAGAGTGCCTTTACTGTTTTGTCCATTTAAAGGGTCACTGAGAAGGGAGGGATGATGGAAACTTGGGGAAGGTAAAGAGGCCTGGAGTGCAAGAGAGAGAGAGAGAGAGAGAGAGAGAGAGAGAGAGAGAGAGAGAGAGATGTAGACCGATAAAGGTGGGAAAAATATAAGAAAAAGAGACTTAATGGGACTAATATTAAAAATAGTAATACACTCAAGGTAAAACAAAAAAATATATGGGGAAAATGTGGGGCATGTTGAAATAGAGAATGTAGAAAAAAATAAAAGCAGAGAAGTGAGAAGAAACACAACTCGCAAGCAGACGGAATGTCAATGTGTTTCTGGTGCTGGTCAAAAATCAATATACTCATGCAGTAACACCACACACACACACCCCTACTCACACCCTTCTATTATACCCCCTTACTACCCCACCCTTCACACCCTCACCCTCACATTGTGTAATAAAAAGTACCATAGCTCCCCCATCACCCCACCCCAGTGCCTTAGCAAGTTAGCACGCCTCCCCCCACCCCTGCTAACACCCCAGTATTCTCTCCACAACTTCCGCGTTACTCTGCTGCTTCCTTCATCACTTTTTCACTCATGTTGAATTTCAGAACTATTCTTTCACCACTACAGTCATCCTTGTTGCACTTCAGTATTGCTTCCTCAACTTGCAACACCCCACCAGTCCCCTTCCGTCTCTTATAGCTTCCCACCATCGCCTCATACCATCCCAGCGCTTGTTACAGGTTGCTTGCCACGTCCCTGGAAGTGTCCGTGGGATGTGTTCTACTACGGTGACTTCTGTGTTTTGTTTTCTTTCTCTTTTGAGGTTTTATATGAAGGTGTTGTGTTAATTTGGTCTCCACATGGTCCTTTTGATGGTTGTATGTTCGTGTGTTGGAATGTGTTTTGAGTGTCACCGCGTTGCGTTGGTGAGTGCGTTTTGGTTTTTCTGAGTGCTGCGGCGTTATTATTTGGTGCAATTTATTCTTCTTTCTGCGTAGTTGTATCTTGCCTTGGTCCTTCCTTCATTTCATCGCGTTCTGCTTACTTTCTGACATCATTGCTGTTTATGATTGTTATTTTCTTCACTACTAGCCGGCTTACTGCTCTCAAGGGATTATACTTTTTTTTTAGCTTTTCTTTCCTTACAAGTCTTCTTTCCTGCTAGCATCTAATCCTACTCTGTTAACCAGTCCACCTGCTTGCTATACATGCTATATCCTGTGGTGTCTGCTTATGACCTTACCTTCATCGCTAGGTATACTACTTACTTCCGTCGATAACGACCGTGCCGGTTTATGGTTTTCCTTACTACGAGAGACGCTTGCTTGCTTACAACCGTTCATCATTTACAGTGTCTGCATATGGCCTTCTCGCATAACTTCCCTATCTGCTCGTTGTATCGTTACGTCACACCTCAGAGACGCAGACGGTTCCTGCGTCTCATGGCCCTCTCATTGTTTACTTGGACCCTTTTCCCTTCCCTCCCCATATATCCGTGCTTGAGGTGGCGTGTCTCCCTATTCATCGTTACGGACTGGTGTTATGTGTGTCACCAGCCTCGCCAACACCATTACCGCCGCCGCCACTCATTTCTCTTTCAGTGCATTAATAGAGTGTATCAGCCTCTCAATGCGCAGTTAATACCGTATTTAATAATCCAATGATCTGATCAGTAATATGAATGGGTCTGTTTGCGTATCTAATGTAGGTCAATGGTTTTTCGTGTTATTTGAATATGTAAGAGTGTGACTTATGCACGTAGTTACTGTTATTATCTTTGCAGGTGAGGCTATCATGTATATGCGTACTATTGTTTCAGTTGAGATGACGAAACTTTTTTGTGGGAGAGGGAGGAGCTGGATATCCATTACTGATAGTCGTTGCTGACCTGCTTGTTTCCTTCTCATCTTGTACTATGTTTTTTACTGGCAACATATCCGTCACTTGGGCCCTCCCAATTTTTCTTCTTGTTGTGTGTGCGTGGTATGTTTGTCAACTATTCATTCCTCGAATCAGATAATCATGCACACTCAGCCACGCAATCAGACAGTCAGTCAACTCCAGTAATCAGTCAATCTGTTTATCACGTATTAAGTCAGTCAATTAATCACATTGTTAGTCCATTAATCTCATACTCACTCATCCAGTCATCCAATCATTTAGTGGATCGTTAGTCTTAAGTTCGCCATTCCGGCAGCCAGTTCTTCCCGTCACACCTATTCCTTGCGTGTGTGGGCGGCGGCTCAGGTGAGGTGACCTACTCGTGTAGTGTCCTGCTGCCAATGGTTGTCATGGTCACGCCTGACGCTGCTCGATGCCCTAGATTCCACTCACACGAATATGCTAGGGTCATCCTGTATCCTTGGAATAGTCTGCTATTCCCCTCAATAGAGGTAGCCAAGACAAGGCACGCCAGGGTTTAGGGAGACATTACTCTCATCTACCTCTCTGCACTTTGTCTATGTAGGAGACTATACAGAGGAGGGGCTTCCCAGACCCCTCGCTCCGTCCCTCGTGTCGCCTTTTACGTACTGCTGGGATTACGGTGATATAATTTTTGTAGCCCCAACCACAGGGGCACTTCACATCCTTTTCTAGTCCACCAGTAACGTATCTCTTCCAAACAAGACGAAAGCACCAACAAATTATTTTAATTTTCGGCATCGAATAGACGTGTGTAAGAGCAGCAGCAGCAATAATACTAACTATTTATAATGATCGCATTATTGGTCAATTAAGCCGTTTAAGCCTTAGATTACAATACAACTGACCATATTTGTGTGTTGTATAAAACAATTATACAACATGAATATGGTTAGTTGTATATTGATATAAGTCCTAGGCCGCTTGATTAAACAATAATGCGATCATTATAATTATTGTTAGTATTATTGCTGTTGCTGCTCTTATTACACACGTCTATTTGATGCCGAAAATTTAAATTATTTGTTGGTTTTGATGGTAGAGACAGACGTTAGTGGTGGAGTGAAAAGGATGTGATGTACCCCCATCCCTCCTCCCCTCCCTTGTCCTTCCTTCATCTACTCCACCTTGGCTTCCCTCGCCTATAATATCTCCTCCCTCCGTTCCACTTTCCTTCCTCCACCCACCTCACCTTTCTTAGTATTACTCTTCCCCCCTCGCCTTGCAGTGCCCCCTTTTCCCTCCACCACGAGCCTAGACGCCCTTTTCCCCTCCCCTCCCTTCGCCTCATTGCCCTTTTCCTCATCTTTCGCTTCACCTTGTCAATCTTTCTTTCTTCCCTTTATTACTTTCTCTCATTATTCATTACTTACTCTCATCGCGTGTTTCTCTATCCGATATCGTTCCTGATTCCATTTACTCCTTACGTTTGTTTCTCCATCCTCCATCATATCACCCTTTCATTTAGCTTTCACTTTCCTTCTATTCTTTGTGTCTCCTTCAATCCTCATTTCTCCGCCCTACCTCGCGCCTTCTTCCACTCATTTATTTATTCACCTTTCTCTTGTCACCACTACTACATCATCTGCCCTTTATTTTTCAGTCCTTTTTCTATCTATCTTTCTATTATCCTTACCTTGCATTTTCTTGAGTGCCGATTCTTGAACCTCTTTCTCCTCTGCAATTTTCCTCGAATTTTTTTGTGACAAAATTTTACGTCAGCGAACATTGCCGTGATTCTTATGGGTTTGTGAAATTGCCAAGTGTTGGTCGGTGGGGACGGTTCGAGGGAGTGGGGATAGTGAGATAGATGGTCGGCGGATGAAAGTAGTGCCGGTAAGGGTGATAAAATCCTCGTGTTATCGTCAGCATTCGCGACCTTCACTCCCTTATTCACGTATTGTATTGTTGTCCGCCACACCACACCCCCAGCTTTACTTCCATGCCCTCCACGCTTAACCTACGCCCCTTCGACTTCTACCACCCTCACTACCTGTTCCACGTTCACCACAGGACTCTGCAACGCCCTCATCACATTGCTTACGTTATCGCCATATCCCTTCTCTCGCGAAAGCAATATATCATGGACACTTTTTTTCCGCTAGCGTCTGAGTTGTCACTACTATGTTTGCTAAGTCAGTGATAGCGGAAATGTTGAGAATGTTGCAGTGTTGATGTTAGTGGTGTTGTCCTTGTCCTGTAAAATGGCGTAAAAGAAAAGAGGGCTGGAAGTGAGTCAAGTGACGTGAACTTGTGGTGGGGAGCAATAGTGTTGGTGATTGTGCGATGGTGGTGGTGGTGGTGGTGAGTAGTAGTAGTGTTAGTGGTTGTGTGGTGGTAGTGAGCTGTAGTGCTGATGGTTGTGTGGTGGTAGTTAGCTATAATCGTAGTGGTTGGGATGTATTGAGTGGCATGTCAAACATCTGAGATCTGAGTATCTAGTACAAACCTGAGGTGCATGAATAATGTAGAATTGCGTACTTGAATATGTTTTTCCTTTTAACTGTAGCTGTCATGGGTGGATTTTGTTAAAGAGTCTGTTAAGGCAATAAACAGACTACAACACCTAAGATAAGGAAGTAATCATCTGTGTGATCTCGCCACTGACTCCAGCTTTCTTCCAGAAGTTTTGGACGGGTCTGAGCACAGCCTCCGCAGTGTCAGTCTTGAACATAAACTTTCAGAGGTAAGCAACATTTTGTGTTTGTATTCACTTCGTTGTAAAACTAATATGTAATATTTTAAACTAGTTCGTTTTATTGTCTCCATATCTATCTCTATCCAGCTTCTTTTTTTTTTTTTTCTTCTTCTTCTTCTTCTTCTTCTTCTTCTTCTTCTTCTTCTTCTTCTTCTTCTTCTTCTTCTTCTTCTTCTTCTTCTTCTTCTTCTTCTTCTTCTTCTTCTTCTTCTTCTTCTTCTTCTTCTTCTTCTTCTTCTTCTTCTTCTTCTTCTTTATATATATATATATATATATATATATATATATATATATATATATATATATATATATATATATATATATATATATATATATTCAGTTTGAAAGTCGTCAATGACTGAATCACCTTACCAGAAACAGTTGTCAATGCTCCCTCCATTAGTGTCTTTAAAAACAGACATGATCAATGTTCATGGGCAAATAGAAAATGGTGTATATGGATAATAGAACCATAAATTATATTTCATTGAAGACTGTCTCATTGTGGGAGTCCTATAAGATGTCTTAACCTCCCATGCAATTCAAATAGGTAACCTTTAAATAGGTAAGCGTCCATCTCCAAGTGTGTTTGTGTGTTTAAGAGGAGATAAGATATATAGGGTACTAGAGGTATTTCTGCTTGGTGTACAGGGGAAATTTTGGTATGAGTTGGTAACAGATTATGTTCATGGTTATAAATGCTGTCATGTATAGTGGCAATAAGAAGGGTTGGAATAAAGGAAATGGCCTGTGTTTGTACATGCTATGAATTTTGATGTATGGCAGGGAAATGGTCTAATCAATAATCCATAAAATTAACAAACCGAAAATTATTTGTTTTCTGTTTCAAATGTCAATCATTCCGATATGTTTTCAAAGCAAGTGAATGTGATTTTACAAAATATGTGAGTCAGCATGTCATGTGTACCTTCATTTTTTGGTCAGGTAGGGGACTGTGACGTGGTAACCCCAACCAGACCGATCCTTCACCCCCAGCCCTTCACAGACCCAGGCCCTGCACCACCAAGGGACTCCTTCAAGACCCCATCATACTTGGGCATCTCATGCGCTGTTAATGGCTACAACAGACTGAATAGGTGGGTCAGATATATAAGTTGCTTGATAAGCTCTAAGCCCCACACTTCTCTTAACTTGGCTGTAAATATTTGAAATATTGATGGAATCCTGCTAGTGGTAGTAATCATATGACAGTTGGATGTAATGATACCAAAAGTCCTTCAAAATAGATTCTACTAAATCATGGTGTGCAGACTGGTAATTGCTGCTGGAAGCAGTCAAACTATACTTACAAGTGTAAATGGTGTAAAATTGAAGATTATAGTCGGTTGCATGCCATAATTCTGGTTCTCACAGACATGTAACCATTTTTCAACCTTTCACACAGGTATGATTCCACCTTAAGGGAAGGATTCCGGTCCCGGGACGCCAGTCCAGCACGCCTGGCCTTCAGCAGGAGCAGGGACTCGAGTCCTATGCGCCCGGAGTGGAAGGGATTTGACTATCGAACCAAGGTGAGGGTTGCTGCTTAACACTGTATCTACATCATTTGCAATATAGATTTTTTTTTTCAAGGGCTTGCAGTTTTATTGAATTATTATTTAACAGGGACATTTGTAATTGTAGAAACTTTTTATTTCCAGAAATATGGAGAAATTGATGTTGATTAAGTTGACAAACATGTTGTGTTTGCTTTGTTTACCGTATCACTACATTTTAAGGGGTTCTGGAGGCTTGTGATTACAAACATTATTACATTATAGTTCTCTCTCCAAAGATCTCGCCTCAAGCTACAGCTGCTAAGATCAAGGAACTGAAGGAGGAGCTTGCCAAGTTCAAAGCAGAGTTCCCTCAGCCACCTGGAGAACGTGGTCGACAAAACATTTCCAAAAGACTTGGGCGGCGGCCATCACAGGGTCGCAGTATAAGTGTGGACCGAGGCTACCTTGCCAAGTCCACATCCCCGGGCACCATGAATGGCCATGACACCCCAGATGCCAGCCGTGGGTGTATGGTGGAGATCACCATGGCTGACAATAGCTCTATCAAGTCCTCTAACTACCAGTACTCATATGAAGAGAGGACTGTGAGGAGCAATGGTTCTGAAACTTCAAACACCTACACCTGCACCACACACACAAATGGAGACACACCGGACAAGTCCTTCATCCAGTCAAGGATTGAGCGACTGTATGGACCTGGTGCCCTAGGAAGTGGGTTCCGCAGTCGCCGGTCCCTCTTGGAGCTGGAGAAAGAGCAGAAGGATAGGGAAGCAGCAGGACACAGGAGTCCCTTGATTGTCCCACACAGTGACAGTCACTATGATCCGGATGCTCAGGCCCCAGAAGGCTTTCCGAGTGTATTCAGGCACCTGAGGCCAGAATTCAGGACACAGTTACAAGTAAAACGTAATCCGGGTACACCCAAAGCTTGTCTTTCTCCCCAGCCCCTCCTCTCCCCCAGTCAAGTGGAGTCTCCCAAGAGGCCTGGCAGGGTTATTCCTATCACTCTGACAGACACATGTGAGAGGAAGCCCTCCAAACCTGCAGTGACTCCCAAGCCTGGGATGGCCATCAGTAATGACACACAACGAAGCAACATAACCAGGGGAAGGGAAACCAAACCAAGGATGGTGCAAAAGATTGTTAATGGTAACGGAAATATTGAGGAGATAAAAATAACAGTGAATAAAGAACCTAGTGTTAATGGTAGTGTTGAGCACAAAGCAAGTGAAGACAAGGTACTACAGGATTCTACTATCCGGACTAGTAAAGTGAATGGTGTTCCAGAGTCTGAGAAAGTGAATGGTGTGTCTGAGGAGGTGGAACAGAAAAATGGTGATTACTTCTTAAAGGTAAGTGTAAATTGGGTTAGTGGTAATTGTGCTGAAAACCATTATGTAATGATCTATGAAATATATTGCTTAGAATGTCAGAGCTCGCTCTGATTCCTGGCTTTGTCTCAGATTTACGTATTAATGATAATGTTTCACATGTTTTCACACGTCTTTGTTTGTTACAGATAGTAGATGTTGTTGTTAGTGGTATTGAACAAAAAGTTGCTCAAATAGTATCATACCTGGAGACGGGAGAGAGTGAAATGAGTGAGGAGGTGAGGGGTAAGGTGCTGGCAGCTATAGGCAAGGCTCGGCTCTTGGTCTCTCAAAAAATCCAACAATTCCAGGGATTGTGTCACAAAAACATGGTGAGTACATTGCATGACCTTATGTTTATCTTATATTTGTAGCAACTATGCATAATGTTTCTTTCTTCCATAAGACTAAGTGATAGAAGGCGAGGGAAGATAACATTCTCCTTGAACTTGCCTTGTCTTGGCTACCTCCCTTAAGGGGGATATACTAAAAACTCTTTCATCAATAGAAAATGTCAGTCTTTCCAACTCTAACTCTTCTCGTGATTTCTGGCATCTAGCCAATAATATCTCCAACAATTATACTTCTCCGTCTTTCCCTCCTTTAATTCAACCAGATGGCTCTACAGCTGTCTCTTCTTTCTCTAAAGCTGAACTCTTCACTCAAACCTTTGCTACCAACTCTACTTTCGGTGATACTGGGCATGTTCCTCTGACTACTTCATCCCTAAAATTAAAGTTCTTCATTATGGCGTTTTTCATGCCCTCTCTGGCCTTGATTCTCAGAAGGCTTACGCCTGTTTCTTGATTCTTTAAGTCACTGACACAACGTTGCATCTTTATCTATTTTCTACTGCTATTTTCATGCTGACTGCTCTTCTGAACTTGCTAACTGCATGCCTCCACCCTTCCCGCAGCCTCACTGGACAAGACTTTCTACTTCTCATCCTTATTCTGTCCATCTTTCTAGTACAAGAGTTAACTAGTATCTTCACTCTTTTATCCTTTACACTGGTAAACTCTGGAACTCTCTTCCTTTGTTTGTTTTTTCATCTGCCTATGACTTAAACTCTTTCAAAAGAGGAGTGTCAAGACAACTCTAATGTTAACTGGACCTGCACTCCTTGCTTCTTTTCTCCTACTGTCCTCTTTACATGGTCTGGCGACAAGCGGGATTTTTTTTAATGTATTTTTGTTTTCCCTTAGCCAGTGCCCTTTTAATGTAAAAAAAAAAAAATTATATATATATATATATATATATATATATATATATATATATATATATATATATATATATATATATATATATATATATATATATATATATATATATATATATATATATATATATATATATATATATATACATATGAATATGTGTATATATATATATATATATATATATATATATATATATATATATATATATATATATATATATATATATATATATATATATATACGTATATATATATATATATATATATATATATATATATATATATATATATATATATATATATGCGTATATATATATATATATATATATATATATATATATATATATATATATATATATAGAGAGAGAGAGAGAGAGAGAGAGAGAGAGAGAGAGAGAGAGAGAGAGATTACTTAAGCACAAACAGTTGTGTGTTTGTGTCTGTTAGAAAGGTTATGTAATGTTTATAAGTATTCTTTTAGCACTCCTTGTTTATTGGTGTCATTGATATGATTTTTATTTTCCTCAGAATACCTGTGTTGAAGAGGAGTTCCCCACTACCTGTGAGGACCTTGCTGGCTTCTGGGACATGGTATCCATCCAAGTAGAGGACATCAGGCAGTCTTTAGAGGAAATAGAAACCCTGCACTCCAATAATTGGCAGGAGGTACGTACGTCTGGTTTGTGACTAATTACTCTTATTCATAAAGTAATTTTATGAATGTTTATTGTCCTACATTTAAATTTGACTATTGACCTCACTTTCTATAAATGAGAGAGAGAGAGAGAGAGAGAGAGAGAGAGAGAGAGAGAGAGAGAGAGAGAGAGAGAGAGAGAGAGAGAGAGAGAGAGCGAGAGAGGGAGAGAGGGAGAGAGAGAGAGAGAGAGAGAGAGAGAGAGAGAGAGAGAGAGAGAGATTCATTAAGATTCAATTTGCAGAGAGCTACAACACTGTGCAACAAAAATAAATATCAACTCTCTTAGCCTCTCTGCAAGCTGTCATCATCAAATGATAAAGGCTGACCCATTTCAGAATGATATGAGAGTATTCATATTAATGAAAACTAGATTATTTAAATTTTTTTGGTAAGTGTGTTAAGATTGTTTTGACACATGTTTTTGGAAATTAATATATTATTATTTCTGCAGATGGTTGGTACAGACACTATTGATGGAGGGGAGGTGATTGTGAGCACGGGGAAGGCACGAAGGAAGCCTGCTCCTCGCCCCTCCAGGCCAGCAAGATCCACCAAAGCCAGTTTGGAAAAGACTGAGGAAGGGAAGATAAGAGATGAAGCAAGGAGGAAAATGATGGAGGAAAGACGTAAGGCAATGAAGGAAGCAATGAAGGCCAAGAAAGCTGAGGCAGACGCAAAGAAAAGGGAGGCCGGAGAGGATGCAGTTGAAATATTTATTCCTGAGGGGAAGTAAGCATACTTTGATAAGATGTGATCCAGTCCTCTGATACGGACTTCCTATGTCACATTTTGACTTTACTGCTGTCTCCAATGTGAGTGCTACAAACTCAGCTTTAACTTCTATTTTGTGTGTGTAGGTATAGGTATATTATGTGTATGTGTGTGTGTGAGTGTGTAGTCTGTGTGTGTGTGTGGGTGGGTGTGTGTTCGTGGGTCCATTTTCATGCGTGAGTGTGTGTGGGTGGGTGTAATTCACCATGCTCTTGAGGATCACACACAGGACTCATTATCTCCAGCCATTACCATCCTGGAGAGACTTTAGAGCTCATTATAGTCTGATCTATAGGTAAGGTTGTGAACTTTCACACATTACAACACACCCCATCCTCTTTTTCAATGAGGATAGTAACTGCTTGATCATCAGTAAAAACTTAGCACCTTGGGCGAGGCACAAACCTCAGCCTGCTGAGTGAGTGAGTGTGTGTGTGGACGTGTACATGTGTGTGTCTAATCGTGACAGAGTATGTGATGGACACATTTATTGAGCAGATTATGGGTCCCTGGCTCAAGGGAACTTGGTGCCACTCTGGTGATAGTAGGGATTTGCTTAGTCATGGAAATAGTTGAAAAGATATTGAATGCTATTTTATAATGTTCTTTGGTAGACTTTAGGTACTAGCAAAGAAGAAACACTGCTCAAGTTAAGGCAGGGAGGTGAAGCAGCTCCGGAAGTAAAAGATCTATACATACATGAATGAACTATACATATGCATACATGTAATCATCTATTTAGAAAGTTTGATTTTTGAGCTTTGATTATAATGCATAAACTTTCCTCAACATACCATTCTCTTTTTTTTCAATTGTAATTCTAATGGTTAAGCTTCTCAGTCTCAAATACTGTGTTCTTATTTGTAATGGATGCCTTAAGCAGTGTGTGACATGGCCAGGAAAAGGGTTGTTCCTTGCTGGATTACTCACACTTACCTTTACATATAAGTGGTCAAATAAAACAAAACACCATATATTATAAAAGGTTTATCAAACATAATTTTTTACAGTCCTTGCTTTATTTCTTTAGCAATTTTTATTTATTGCTCTTTTAGTTTTAATACTAAAATATTTTATTCATTCTTTCATGCCATATTTTCATGCTTTCTCATCACCTGTTCTTGGCCAGTTTCAAAGTTTAATCTTACTTCATAAATATTCCTATTTTCTTTGTACCTTAATATATTTCATTCTTATGTAAAAATTATTTTGCTTTGTTTTGAAATATTTAGTATCCGTACTGAAAAGCATTTATGATGTACAAAATATTTGCAATCCAAAGGAGTACATTTTTTATGATGTAACTGCATTTCGATATTGTTTATCATTGGATTCATGATGCATCAGATCATAGCATAAGAAGCATTCCATTAATCATATCCTGCACATACTTGTGATTTTCATTAGATAATGTATTTTGTAGCATTTTGATACATGTTAAAATGATTTGCACAAATTTTCATAGGATTCACTTTTTTTTGTTAATCCAGAAATTATCATTTCATAATCACGTTAGAGACTTTTAACAGCTGCTTTTAGTGAATGGAATAAGTTTATTTTTAGACTGGACGCATCTTCACTGTAACATGGTTCTTGTAGGTTAAAATGTCTTCCTTAAATTATGATTTATATTATATTCAAGTGTTTTCATTATTGACAGTTTGGTATTATCATAAACATTTTTTTTATTATATGTAATTCTGCTGAACATATTTTTATTGTAATATGAAGAACCACTTGAGTGATGCTGGCCTGATGGAAGCATTTTATGAAGATGGTATTGCTGACGTAGTAGCAGCTTGGTGAAAATACCAGAAATGAGGCTTTATGAAGTGATGTATATATATTCTAGATTCATCTTATCCTTAATAATGGAGAGAGAGAGAGAGAGTCAAGATAATTGGAAACTTCATAATTTTCATTTAAATTAGGGCTGCAATTATCATTTTTTTAATGTGTTCTAATTGAAAAATAAATTTGATATTTTTCAGAATAATTGAACAACCAAATGACTACCTCCATTTTTTCCTCAATGCGCCTGTCTTAGCCACCCTTTTGGGGGATGTCAGGCTGGTATGTAGACAGATAGACCACACATAAGCAGCCATTTGTATAGAGATTTTTTTTAGTGATGCAAAATTCGTAGGTAGTGACAACTACTACCCACCTGACACGAGTGAGCCATGGAAGGTGGAAGTGTCTCTTCATTTCAGTGATATTTCTAAGTTCATAATTCATTACAAAAAAAATAATTTTACTGATTATTACAATTGTTGGAGACTCGTTTGCATGTTTGATTAAAAAGTGACTTTCAGATTTTAAACCTGAAGCTAGTTCAACATTTTTTATTTTCAGTTGAATATATATGAATGATGATTGCAGCTTTAATATAAAGTATTCATCATCTATTTATTATGACAATATTTATTTATACGAGCAGTGACAATCAATTTTATGATGGGAAATATTCTTGGATTGAGTTTCTGAAATTTTTCTTGTTCAATAAGTATGACTAGTTTAAATATAAAGGGTTGACACTGTTTTAAGATTTTTATGCCATCAGAAATGTGCCTTGCCTCTTCCTGTTTAAATGAAGAATTAAATATTCCATTTATATGCTTAATTGGACTTATTGATTCTATATATGTAAATGTTTTCTGTGCAGTTTTTGGGTTTTGGCAGCTGTTCATGTTTATGTAAGCTTTTATACACCAAATGTTAACATTTCATTAACATTGAGAATAAAATGTATATAGTTGGGCCATTGAATTATATGAGTTTAAACCTGGGTTTTCCGTAAATATCCTATGAATCATTATTTACTTTGTGGTTATGGATGGTGTGTTGTGAAGATAAGGGAGATAATACAGCCTGCATTTCTGATTACAAAAAGGTTTGGGTAGATAAGCTATACGACTAATGTAGTTTATAACCAACCAGTCATCATGACATCTTACAGCATCTATAATAATACATATATAAATTTTACCTTCTTGATACATGCTCATGTATCCCTGGATAAATACCTATGATGTCAAGTGTGTTTCTTCCCTCCTTGAGGGGAAAAAGGGAAGTAAACATTGTTCACACAGACCTCCTTGAGGGAGAAAAAAAGGGAAGTGAACAGGCTCTCCATACTCCACATATGCCTTGAGAGAAACATGTGAAGTAAACATATTGTCCACGCAGATGTTTCCTCTCCCAAGGGTGACTCGTGTATGTACACATACACACTTAGAGGATCGGTTGGCTTTGTGATAGTGTGCTCAGCTCATGACCTAAAGGTTGAGAGTTCAGTCCTGGCTCATGGCAGCTTAACTTGATGAGAGAGGTAGTGCTCTCATTAACCCTAGCAGAACTATATGGTCTATAATTACCTAGTTTATATATAGTTCGGAGGGATTCAATCACCTTTATTCATACACATAAGGATAAATGTGAATTGACAAAAAGCATGGATGCACACACACACGCGTGTGTGTGTGTGTGTGTATATATATATATATATATATATATATATATATATATATATATATATATATATATATATATATATATATATATATATATGTATATATATATATATATATATATATATATATATATATATATAATATATTATATATATATATATATATATATATATATATATATATATATATGTATATATATATATATATATATATATATATATATATATATATATATATATATATATATATATATATATATATATATATATATATATATATTATATATATATATATATATATATATATATATATATATATATATATATATATATATATATATATATATATGGATGTGTGTAGGTGTGTGTGTGATACAAGAAGCCATGCTTTATGTGAATTCTTATTTACGCTTATGTGCATATTATAGTTAGTACAAGTATTGCTTAACCCATAAAATAGGACTATACTCAAATTCTTTTTAACTAGGTTATCTGTATCCCATGCTAATCAGAAAACCTTGAATTTATCAGTCCATCATGGCGAAAGGCACACATAAATACTAAGTGTTCATATGCCAGAAAATATATCACCACCAGCCACCAGCAAACATGGTAAGGAAAAGATAATTAGTTTATATGGCATTCCAATAGTGCGTAAGCCTATTTGATACCCTCAATAAAAATGTACCATGGTGATATACCGCTCCCAGCCCTTTTATTTATTTTTACTTAAAGTCCTCCTCCTCCTTGAATGTCACATCGGACCATTTTAACTAATATAGAAAATAAAATATGTAACAAAAAAATCATGCATTATAAATGACATTTTTCCCCCCAGATCCTTGGTATATTACTTTTGGCCAGTGTCATTGGACTCTCAGTGAGCGATACACCTGCTAACTGTCTTTATGAAGATGTCCGTGGTACTTGGACTTTCATGGAGACGGAGCGCTTAGGTAGCAGCACCATTAACTGCGACACACTTGGCTCCATAATGCATGTCAAGAATTTCACGCTTGCCTTCCCTAACATCGCTACCGACGAGATGGGCAACGCAGGCACCTGGACCATGATTTACAACCAAGGCTTTGAGGTTGTAATGCTGTGATATTGTTGTTATTCTTCTTGTTAAATGAGTTGGTGGTTTACATGTATAATACATGTAAATCACTTGAAATACTACCCTATCCAGACAATACATGATGTGTTATCCAGGCAGGGAAGCATTTCTAGTTGTTAAGCTTCCTCATTACCTCCGGCAACGAAGTTAAGCGAGAGTTATGTTTTCACTTTGTTTGTATGTCTGTCTGTCTGTTGGTCAACGTGTTAGCAACTTTCTGACAGCCTCGACATTGCTACCTCAGGAAACTTCATCAACAAGACCCCCTACTCTAAATCATCACTCCATTAAATTTTGAAAGATTAAGTGTAAAGATCGGGAAAGGTTAACCAAAGCCCCTATTATTATTACTACGATTATTTTGGGCTCGACCTTGCGAGCGACCAACATTGGCCGCTGACCTATTACGTAGATTTTGAAGAAAAAAAATGATAACTGTCAAAATGCACTACAAGTAAGCACTCCATTAATTAATTAAATGTTAGTCAAAGGTCAAGGTCAGGAAAAAATTAACGAATATTAGCGGCGACAGTGGAGGTACTTGTGCTTTACTGAGTGTCTCTCTACAGTTATTTATGTGAAAGTGTCAGAGTTCGAAAGCATTATGGGTGAGTGTTTGATTTTTTTTTTTAACAAAACCCGTAATTGTCGTGTTTAACTCATCCTCAGGTCAACATCAATCAGAGGTCATACTTTGCCTTCTCGTTTTATGAGATGGCCGTGACTTCCGTTACCTCATACTGTGATCAGACCTTCAATGGATGGTCCCGCGACAGTACCGTGAGGAACTGGTCTTGCTTCACTGCTACCAAGACAACTGAGGTGAGGTGAAATAATGTTGTAAATATTAAACACAGTTGCCATAATGAAACACACACTCCCGTAGTTCAGTGATTAACGTCCATGCCTTCCACCCGGCAAGGCACCCTTGCTCAGGTATAGCTAAGGATTTTTCACTGGCAGCGGATGGGAGTGTGTGATATGTGAGAGGTCTCAGCCTTACTCATGGATCCGTCTCTATGAGCTCTGAGCTCTTACGGGGAGGGTAATAGTTAAAGAATTCATACGTTATAAAGAAAAAACTACTCTGCTCTTATGTTTGTACATACCTTCAGGTACCTCCACGGACGATAAAAAGGTCAGCCCCCATTGATCCAGCACAACCTTACAGAAACGATCCATCCCTCGTTGCGAAAATCAATGAGATGCAGAAGTCGTGGCATGCTAAAGTGTATCCAGAGTTAGAAAAGTAAGAGAGAGAGAGAGAGAGAGAGAGAGAGAGAGAGAGAGAATCAGAGTGTAATGCTAAAATTCTTATGAAAGGTTCAGGTGTTCATTTCGTGCCGTAAAAGTATGTGCTGTTCTAATGACACCCTTCTCTTCCCTTGCGACATGGCTCAGATACACTGTGAAAGAGGAACAGCTTCGCGGGGGAAATGTATGGTCTGATATACAATCCCGCCCTGTCTCTGCCCCTGCCACAGCCGAGCAAAAGGCCCGTGCCTCTTTCCTTCCACTCAGTTTCGACTGGCGGAACGTGCAAGGCGTAAACTATGTTTCCCCTGTACGTGATCAAGGTTCCTGCGGGTCCTGTTATGCCTTCGCCTCCATGGCCAACATGGAGTCCCAAGTGAGGATTGTGACCCGCAACCAGCGGCAGGACATCTTCTCCCCACAGGTAAGGAGGAGTGTAAATAGTAGGTATGCTCCTGATAGAAGAAAATAATGATATCCCTGCATATTATCTCTAATTTTTATCACATTGTGTTTTTCTTTTATGTAATATGTGTCAATTTATTGATCTGCCCACACAGGTGGACCAAAACAAATTTGATTTTAACTGTAACCCAGAATTCTGAAAAGAAAGATCGAAAAAATAATGCAATCCTGTTTTCTGCCCCGGCCCCTACAGGACCCTGTTTCGTGCTCAGTGCTCGCTCAGGGTTGCCTTGGGGGCTTTGATTACTTGATTGCAGGACGCTACGCTCAGGACCAAGGAGTCGTGGCCGAGGAATGCAACTCTTACACTGGAAAAGTAAGTTGGTCATAATGACCTTGATCCTCCCAAATATACATTCGTTTATGTTGATGGTAGTTCATCAAACCTCTTCCAGTAAAGTAAATCTATTGATAAATTCTGGTTGCATGGTAACAACTATATGTTTGTTTTCATTTGATATTTCCATAAATTTGTCTTTTGTTCCACATGCTCATATGTTCACATGTATGAAATGGTAAAGATTACAGACGATAGTCACGATACTTTACGTTTGCTGCATTTTTAGGATGACCTTTGCAACACCGATTCGTCCTGCTCGCGCACCTACGTTAGCGAATACAAACACGTGGGAGGCTACAATGGAGCGTGCAATGAGGAGGTGATGCTGGAGGCCCTGGTAAACACAGGCCCCATATCTAGTTCATTCATGGTGTACGGTGACTTCCACAACTACGGCGGAGGCATCTATCACCACACTGGCCTTAAAAATGAATTCAACCCCTTCGAGGTACGTTCAGGGCAAGGATCCTTGGTTCAGGGTGTACAACACTTAGTGTGTCGATCTTCCATAGTCTTTGGATCAGTATCCAGTGATGGCACTAGCTAGGAGAGCCTTGACCTACACTTGTGTTCTGGCTAGCTGAGGTTTTGGTAACTTTGTCGGGCTCGTTACTGATATGTTTTTTTATTTTTTATTTTTTTGGATGAGGAGGGGTTTGCCGTGGAAAAGGCTTGAGAAAAACTTTGGAGCCGCTATCATTAACAACCAGTGGTCTGGCATTGAATGTGAGCCCATGGTCGAACATGTTTTTTTTTTTTTACTACATGCTCTTTTTCCTCTGGCAGATCACTAATCACGTGGTGCTGGTGGTGGGCTACGGGGTGGACGAAAACAGTGGAGAGAAGTACTGGATCGCTAAGAACTCGTGGGGCAAAAACTGGGGCGAGGATGGCTACTTCAGGATCAGGCGAGGCAACGATGAATGTTCTTTCGAATCAATGGCTGTACAGATCACAATCATCCCTTGAGATTCTTAAGATTCAGAAAATTAACTTAATAAAGAAAACTAAATCTTGAAAACTATGTACAGAATGTATCCAAATCAGTGCGGTGTTAATTATATAAGTAGTACGGAAGGAAATTGAGGATTCTTTGTTTGTTTCTATACAGCATAAGAATGTTTAGTACATACCTTTACCATGGACTTTATCTTGTCAAAATCACATTGATATATTTTTTTAAATCTCTCTCTCTCTCTCTCTCTCTCTCTCTCTCTCTCTCTCTCTCTCTCTCTCTCTGCTGAGTTAATAGGTAGCTTTAAAAGATGGTTGGATGAGAGTGTGGATAGGGATGACAGGTGGGATGGCTAACTATTGGATTATTCCAAGGGTGGGGGACAAGGAACTGCCTCGTGTAGGTCACCAACTGGCCTCTTGCAGTCTCCTCATTTTTTATGTTCTTATGTTCTCTCTCTCTCTCTCTCTCTCTCTCTCCCTCTCTCTCTCTCTCTCTCTCTCTCTCTCTCTCTCTCTCTCTCTCTCTCTCTCTCTCTCTCTCTCATTATTAAGGATGATATGAATCTGACCACTGCGGCCGCAGTGGCACCGACACCTGAGTGCTTGATTGGCACGCGTTTCCGCATACGGCAGGTGACTTCGCATTCGAGGAGAGCTAATTACAAAGAATTACATAGAATATCAGACCACACAAATCACAAGGCTTAAACTAGGTGCATGTTCATAATCTAGAGTAAACGCTATCTAATGCAACCATGATCACAATATAACAAGTCATAAACAACATAATTAAACATCCAGCAGTGTACACTGGATCATGTAGCCTAAATCGGAAACCTTTCTGGAGGAGATGGAAGTCGAGTATGAGTAGGAATCTATTGTGATACACTGCTTCACTGATTGTGGGAGCTTATTACACTCTAAAAAACGTCCTTAGTAAAGAAAAATTCAGTGGTCAAATTGTATTTATCCACATCTTAGTTTTACTCCGTTACTCCTCGTTCGTCATAAGTCATCAATTAAAGACAGTTAATTTTTATCAACATTCGTAACCGATTAAGTATTTTTAAACACTCTATAAGATTTCCTCTGAAACTTGTGAGTTGTGATACAAGTCACGTGGGACAACAAGATCCAGATCGACATGTTGATCCAACACCCAAAGACTTAACAAGAGCTCGGCATTTTGTGGATCTCTTCCAGTCGACCACTGTTTCACTTTGGTTATTTCAGTTGTTTACCCTCCAGAACAAATCTGGCGAGTGGCAAGACATGGTATCAAATGATGTCATGTGAAAACCACATATACCCGAATCAACTTGGACTTGGGCTTGGGATATGAACTTGAACTTTCATACTTTATACTGTTGGGAACTTGGAGGAAGTAAAAGGGGAGAGGCCCCGTCCCATACCGCTCTACAGCGGGAAGTGAAGCCGAGTGGGCGGAGTATACAATTCAACCCAAAACATTGGGAAAGTTTAAGGGAGAGTCGTGCGTTAAAGTTTTCATTTTTGCCTTGATTCCTCAATATATCATGTGATTAGTAATTATTAATTTGTTTGAACGGATACAGCATGAAATGAACTTACAGGATTGAGTGAAAAAACTGACAAAATTGTCTTCCTTTATTCTTTACACTATGAAAAGTAAATATATACTCACGCCTCCTCCGCAAGGATTATCTGTCAATCTTGCTCGTTTATCATCTATACTGAGCATCTACTAAACTTATCATCTCTGAAACTGACTTATATACCCTTCCATGTAGAGCTTCTATGATATACTATATATAAAAAGAGGAAAAAAGTACACAGTAGTCTAGAGAAAAGAAAAATCCCGCCTATGCGGATGTCGGTAGA
Source organism: Cancer borealis (assembly GCA_036785275.1). Lineage (NCBI taxonomy): Eukaryota > Metazoa > Arthropoda > Malacostraca > Decapoda > Cancridae > Cancer > Cancer borealis. The sequence goes on from JAXIVD010002182.1 coordinate 39,926, forward strand.
TCGCCAATTATTCATGTTACCTTCTGATTATATAGTATATAGTATATATATATATATATATATATATATATATATATATATATATATATATATATATATCATATAGTTATATATATATATATATATATATATATATATATATATATAGTTATATATATATATATATATATATATATATATATATATATATATATATATATATATATATATATATATATATATATCAAATAGTTATATATATATATATATATATATATATATATATATATATATATATATATATATATATATCATATAGTGTTATATATATATATATATATATATATATATATATATATATATATATATATATATATATATATATATATATATATATATCATATAGTGTTATATATATATATATATATATATATATATATATATATATATATATATATATATAAATATGCATATATATATATATATATATATATATATATATATATATATATATATCATATAGTGTTATATATATATATATATATATATATATATATATATATATATATATATATATATATCATATAGTGTTATATATATATATATATATATATATATATATATATATATATATATATATATATATATATATATATATATATATATATATATATAGATAACGTTAGTGGAGGCCCTGGAATGACTTTAGGGCTCCATGCAAAAAGGGAACCAAAATAGTCAGGCAATCTAATGTTTCAATTAAAAAAAATAGAGGTAAAAGTGCAGAATAAGGCCTTCTGCCCTTTCTTTTTTCTCTCCTTCCCTACATACTATACATAGTGTACTCAACACATCTGAACCAAACCTAACTTAACCCAATCATAACATAACCGTAACCTAACCTAACTTAACCAACCTAACATAACCTAACCTAGCTTCAAAGACGTTTTGCGAGGTTAATATTGATTTACCCCCCCTGAAACCGTAAGAACATGAGAAAATAAGAAAGCTACAAAAGGCCTTGAAGCCTGCACTAGATAGTTCCTGTTAATCCTAACCCCCTTATTACCTACATCCACCTCTCATCCGCATCCATGAAGTCTAGTCTTCTCTTAAAACTCCCTATTGTCTGTGCACTAACTACCTGCTGACTTAGTCTGTTCTAATCATCTACCACCATATTTGTAAACCAATTTCTGCCAATTTCTTTATTAAATCTACATTATTCTAGTTTGTAACCGTTATTTCTTGTTCTATCCTGACTACTGATCGTAAGAACTTTTCCTACATCCCCCTTATTAAATCCTTCACAGATGGGTTAAGTACACTATATAGAGTATGTAGGGAAGGAGAGAAAAAGAAAGGGCAGAAGGCCTCATTCTGCACTTTTACCAAAAAGTTTATGGGAATCAGAAGAGCCAATGATTGCCTCCCATAACTCGACATCCATATCCAAGACTTTTTGCAGAATTTTTCAAGGTTTTGAGAAATTACAATGTGTTAAGGCGTTTACATGTAATGTCAAGACCACTTGCCAAGATGCAATGACTAGGCAAATTCTTGAGAAATTACAATGTGTTAATATTGATTATGAAGATACAAGGAACTATATAGTCCAGTAATTTGATTACTATTTGCTTGTGTAAGTCATAACTGTCAAAGTGAATATTGTAGCAGAGATGTTTGTATCAAACGGCAAGATTTATCACATTTGTGACTTTTAATAGTCAATAGTATATGTTCACTGCCCTTCTGATGATACATATTGATCTATGCATTACTTAAATTTGACTTATTTGCTTGTAGATCTCACATAAGATAAATTGTGCGTAAAATTATGAAGACAACTCGTCACTACGATTTCCCGCAAATTTTGGCGCGCTCATGATCTAACTCAGTTTTGTAGCATTTCATACAATGATTGGCCGTGAAAATCTCTACACCTTACCGGTGAAATGATAATTCTCTATCCTCACTTCTCCTGGTGCAGCCATAGACCGAACAAGCCGGCATAACGACAAAGTATTGAGGTGGGTGAGTGTCGCGGCTCTAGTCAGCAGCGCAATGTTTTGGGTTAACTTGCATAGGTGGGCGGAGCTTATAGCAGCTTCACTCGTGTGACGTCATGGCCTCTCCTATTATACTTCCTCCAAGGTTGGGAATGGTGGGTATAGCCTTTGTAACGGTACTCTTTCACCGCTCGCCGAGGCAGGTGCCAGGTCACTACCCCAGAAGGCAGGTCATGAGCCCTGGCCAACATCCGGTACTCATTTACTGCTGGGTGGACACTCAACCTGGACAGGGGCATGGGTGTAAGGAGATCGCCCAACGTTTTCCTCTCCTGGGGGGTCTTAATCTTGAACTAAATGTGTCGATGTAACCTTTAGATCGACGTTTTCCCAATAACACCTGTTTGAAGAAACAAACAAATGGACAAGAAACTAAAAAAAATTAATTGCTTCCTACCTCTGAGGGCTGAGGCTAAGGCTAGGGGCCGAGGCTGAGGCCGTTCCGTTACGCGGTTCGGCAAGGCCGAAACGAGCCCAGTGCAACAGTGGTAGTTGGCCATGTATTTGAAAAATTATCAATAAGTTATAGATCCAATACACAAGAGCTAATAAATCGATAACTAATTATTATAAACCAATAAATAATAACCACGTATAAGGTTATTACTCACTGCCTTGCTATAAAGTGCGTAGATACTTTCCTCTCAGATCTATGCCTTTTCTCATATACAAAAAATTGTATTTTTGTGATAGTTTTTTAATGTTAAACTTATTTAAAACATTGTTTAAAGTAAATAACAATTTTGATGTCAACACTAACGGCAGAACACAGATGTAAACACTGGTTGGGGGGGCTGCTAGGAGGGCCCTTCGCCTCCTTCTTCCTTTTTTTTCGTTTTATGAAGAATCGTGTTTCCCATAATAATATTATTCGTATCATAGTAGTGTTGTGTGTACATAGGTTGTACTAGTCCAGGAAATGGTGAGTGTGGAGGGTGAGTACACCTGTTGCTGAGAGTGCATCCTCCGCCCAAGGAAGAGGCGTGCACATGGTAACTTGAAGATGGAGCAGGAGGATGAGAATATCTCCCTTCTGCTCAACATGGGATTTCCTGATGTACGGGCCATCAAGAGGGCACTCAAACTGAGCAATGGTGACGTGAACGAAGCAGTGACCTTCCTCACGGAGCAGCCACTAACTTCTTATAGCACCGTCGACGACCTCAGGGATGTTGAGATGGCTGACCCCGCCCTTCGGCCGCCTTCCTATGACGAAGTGGGTTTGTTTACCTTCTCGACTACTAGAGTTTTTTCAACCTTATGTCATGAACTTTAGGTTTAGCCTGTTATTGTGTACACCTTTTACCCTAATACTGTTTTGTAGGATGTATGCAGATATTCACATATACTCTTAGATCTTCTGAAAGTGGTGTTAAACCTGTGGCTTCAGTTCAATGGTCACATCATCTACTGTGTGGTGGTGGACACTGATTACATTTTTGGTTTACTTGCAGAAATAAATAAATTATTTTTGAAGGAAAGTTAGTATTTCAGGTTATTTTTTGGGTGTGTGACCATCAGAAAGAGATATTTGCTGTATAAATGAGGTCGAAAATCAATTGAAGCAAAGCTAATTTTCCTTTGAAACTATGGTATTTCTTTACAACTATTGTTCCATCTCTTTCTTTTTTATCTCTTTCCCTACACAAGTACTATACATAGTGTACTCAACAGATCTGTGAAGGTTTCAGGCGGTGCTCACCATTATTTACCTCGCAAAATGTATTTGAAGTTATGTTCTCTACTCCATGAGTAAGAAAAAAAAATCATTTAAAAAATACTACTTGATAGTGATAAAGCAATATATATATATATATATATATATATATATATATATATATATATATATATATATATATATATATATATATAAGAAATGAGTTATGTTTAATTAGATTGGTTATGTTATGGTAAGTTATGGTTAGTGATTGCAAGGTCACAAACCGTCGGCTTACTCCCGTACTTATTTTACTGGTAGGGGAGCAGGGGTTAGTGTTGAAAAAGACAAACCCATTTTGTCTTCACCTGCCTGGGATTCGAACCCAGAACATCTTAGCTATGAGCCGAGCATACTAACCATTACACCACAAGGCTGCTGATATCTTACAGCATATCCGTAACACTGTAATTTAACCTTGGTCCCCAAAATAAAAGAAAACTGATCAGAAAAAAGAAAAACATTGAATGGTAAATCCAAAAATGGCATACATACAGTTGTTAACCACTGTTGGGGAATGCATACTTCCTTACATTTAACTTGCACTGTTTTTTGATATTTTCTTGATTTTTCTTCTTATGTCACTTTTTTCTTATCCAGAATAGCCCTTCTATGCAGTGTTCATCATATTTACTTGTCACAATTTTATAAGTTTCTATCATGTTCCCGTGAGATCTTTACAACAGAGTGGACAGGTTTAATTTCTTGAGTTGACTATCATCTGGCACAATTTTTTTTTTTTTTTATAGTTTAGTGGCTCTTTGTTGCACATTCCTTATTATGCCAATGTATATATCAGGTATGACACCATATTTAATTGGCATAGTCCAGGTGCAATCTCTGTATAGGACCTTGAATATGTTTGAATTTAGATGTACAAAATGTTCTTATCAAACCCACTATTCTTGCATGCTGTGCTTATACAGTGTTCAGGGCCGGGCAGCTACAGTTAATTTCAGTATCTAAATACCAGAACTTGAAGACAATGGAATTGGCATTACTGGTACTAGTACTGATGGGAGACTAGAACTAGAGGTGCATGTTGTGGTCCAATCAGCTTCACAATATCAACTGCTGTCGGGGTAGGGAAAGCATGGGAGGGATTTTAGCAGATACAAGAGAGGGAGAGGGTGTTAGTGGAGTATTGTTGCTCTAAAATAGAATCTAAAATTAAATTAAATATTATTAATCTTATTGTTTGTTTATAAAGGCTGGAGGTGAAGATGGCAACAGTATGGAGTTCCCAACCACCAACCTTTATGAGCTGGAGGGGCGTGTGTTCACTGATGCTTGGTCTATTCCTTACAAGAGGGATGAGTCTCTTGGCAAGTGTCTGATATCAGCAGCCAGACTTGCAGAGGAAGGTAAGAACCACCTCATTAAATTGTCTTCCCTTAGAATGGATGGCATTTTAAAATCAAACTATATTTATGAATTATATCCAATTTCTCAGCTATATTTTTTTTGTTCTTGCTTACCTTAGATTGTAAACCATAAATTTTAATTTTAAGCCTCAGAACATCCTTAAAATTGCCTTGTGCCATATTGCAAATGCATGTGGATGTATGTGTGTGTGTGGACGCCTTGTCTTAACTACCCTACTTTAATGGGGATATAAGCCCGGTACATAGATAGAAAAGCCATATTGGTTTATGTACAATATGCTTTTTTACCCAGATAATATTATTTGTGTTTTTGGAGTCAAAAATGCGTATGTAACATCCTTTGACCATTTCTTGCAGGTCTGTGTGATGCTGATGAGTCTTGTCATCGATTTATGGAGCGTTGTCTGCCTGAGTGTTTCCATAAACTTCTGAACAATGGTGCTGTGAGACGCTGGGGGATGGAAATACAAGAAGGAGTATTTAACATGCTTGATTTGCTCACCAACCTTGTCATTGTTCGCCTCAAACATGGACCCGTGCCAGAAACTCTGCTCAAGAATGTCTATGCTCTTGTAAGTTATAGTAATAATAAGTCAGTATTGTGTTATGATTAAAAAAAAATTTATTTAATTGATAATTCGGATGGTAAAAAAGTAATATCATGTGTTAGGATAAGAAGTCATGTCTGTTTAATTAGATTTATCTAACATTTAAGTTTTAAGTACGTATTATGGTGGTTTGGTCATCATGAAAGGGTAAAGGAGTACATACATGAAAGAGGTGCTGATAGAAGGGAAGGACTAAACAAGCAAGGGAGTGTTTGGATAGGGAGAGGTGGAGGCTCTTCTGTAGTGGTCATCCCTTTTGGGGACGTTCATTCCTAGGAGTGAGGTGTTGGAGACTAAATATAATAGATTGAAAACAGTGCTTAAAACTGATTTTTGTTGTTTTCAAGAACAATAAATAAATGGAATCCTTTTTTGTATCTAGGCCATGGACTCTGAGTGTGAATGGAACCAGAAGAACAAAAACCGCCCAGCAGCGTTCACTGGAGATACTACCTATGCAAAATCTACCTCACAGTTTGTAAATATTCCAGTCCTTCTGTTACTAGTATGATGCAATTTGTTGTGTGAAACTTCATTATGTGTCATTGTATCCGTTGAATTAAATGTCTAGATTCTTTTGCCTAACCACTAATTATCATAATGTTTTTGCCTGTTAACTTGTAGGAAATGTATGGTTGGCTCATGGACCTCATCAACTTGTTTGGGAGTCGAGGAGGCATTGAGCTTCTGGTGAGTCGCTTTACCAGTGGGGAGGACCTTGATGCTGGTCAGATGGCAGCCCTACTCCTCCCCATGGGACAGTGTGTCAAGTTCCTGGTGAAGGAAATAGTGTGTCCCATCCTTCTGCCAGCTGTGAACCAGGCCCTCCAGTATGTTGCCAGCCTAGAGGAAAAACAGCTCAGAGGCCAGGTGAGTCATATGCTTTCAATAAAACTGAAAGGAGTGCCATATTAATATTTCTCTTTGTGTCTATACATGTTGAATTATGAAAGACTGTCCATAGTTTGAAGTTATAATGTCGGTTTGTATGGTGTATTTCATTCATAGGGTTGCTAACTTTTTGTAAATTTTCAAGAGTCAAAACTTGCTTGTTTTGTATTTTGTATTTGTTTTAATCATTTAAATCTGTTTACTTACTTCATGTACTTGATTATTTCAGTGTGATTCTTATTTGTCATGCTTTCAGAAGATCAGCTCGTGCTATGACCTTTTAGAAGCTGTGCGGCTGTTATGTGTGTGTCTGTGGCCTGAGAAAGTTCAGCGCACAAGTGACCTCAGGCTAGAGATGATCATACGTATGCTCAAAACACCCCACTTCTCGGCACGGATGAATGCTCTGAAGGTAAGAAACTGAGGGTAATTCATAGGAACAGGTGTCGGATAAATAGATAGATCAATGCTTTAAATCCTGCATACCATTGGTTCCTCCTCCAAATATTGCAAGTGAAATCAATTGCACCAATCAGAATACCATTACACCATCATATTTTTCCTGCATTCAGTTACCACACATGGGGATATATAGAGTCATGATGGTGTAATTTTGAGTAATAAGAAATGTTTTTTTGTATGACATGATTATTGATCTGACTGCATTTCTTTACTCTGATTTAATTTGTGTGAAGAGTATTGCACATGACTGTGTGTTATATAGCTACTCAGTTCTTGAAGACCATTTTTTTTCTTCAGTTTGTGATAGTGTGTTTTTATTCGATAATCATATTGTATTGTCATGTAAGTAATTTTAAAAATCTGTCTTACACAGGAACTTGCAAGACTGATTGAGGACAGTAAGAGAGGACGAAGTAATGTCATTGATACAGACATTATACAAGAATGGATGACAAACAAGCGAGTTTTATCTCTTGCACTTGAAGGTAATAAGTTCTTGCATGTAATGAAGTGTAATTTCTAAAGATGTTACATTTATCCCTTCAATAATTTAAGTTTATCAGAGAAAATACCCAACCTTTTATATGAAATTCAAATGAGAATTTTGTAGAAGGAACTTAACAGAGTTGTTTTATTTTATTTTTTCATGAAAGACTATGTGTGATAACATTCATATTCTCATTTCCAGGTAACATTGATCAGGTGCAATATACAGACCGCATGAAAGAACTGGTTGAGTTCATGGGTCCTAAGCTGCAGCAGGAGGAGTTATCCCGTATCTGGCACATGGCAGATAAAGCCAGTCCTCATGTGATTGACAACATACAACGTATCATGGCTGCAGCAGCAACGAGATTCAACCCTCAGCAGTTTGACTTCTTGTTGGGCCTTGTTAGGAAGGTGTGTGTGTTTATGTAGCTGAGATTGAGATAATGTTTAACCCTTTATTGTGTCTATTGTCTTGGAAAATATGTTTAAGTAAATGTGCATCATAGTGTGCCTTGCTTTAACTGTTACATGATAAATTTTTATGAAGTGTTTGGAATAGATTCCTTAGTGTTATTATATAATCCACTGTAGGGGATGGTAAAACATTGTATTCAATCTGTCTGCAGGTTTCTTTTGTGTGAAGCTGTGTATCTGTATTTTTACATTGCAGCTTGCCTTGTTCCTTACTTTGTTATTTATTGGATGTCAGGTTCTACTTTATGAATTTTATACTGTATCTCTTTAAACTGTGGTGAGTGCTGCAAAGTCCTGCAAGAAAATTACCACTGTATTCCCTATGGATCGTAAAGGGCAATGAAAAGGGATGTAACGAGGGACCTGGGAAGCCCTCTGGATTCTCTCCTACGGAAACACAGGGGACAGAAGGAGACAGGAGAATAAAATCTTCCTGAACCTAAATGCCTTGTCTTGGATACTCCCTTTAAATAGGGATATAAGTCAGGTATATAGATAGATAGATAGACCTCAAAAGAACATTCTCCATTCATGTTTATCTTTTTCAGAGTTGGGATGGTGGAAATGATCGCCTCCGGGAAAAGCTTCTCTCATTCATAGGGAAGATTGGTCAGGACTCAAGACTGGGTCAGACTGCTGTGAAAATGCTGGATGCGTTGTGGGAGCTAGCTCGGGTGCCGGCACTGCCACCCAAGTTGGTGCATCAGGCTATGAATGAACACCTTACAATACTCAATGAATCAGCCACTAGAGACCAGGTAAGGCAAGATTATTCAATACCAAAAGTGATTATGTGATTAACTTAGTCATTGTAAACTTGCTCAAACTTTTGTGGCAGATTTTTGTTTTTTTTGTTTTTTGCTTAGTCATTAAAGTATTTGATCTATCTATCTGATGCCTCATTCCCTCTGGAAACACTCTCCAAGGGGATAGCTACGTCAGAAGAGCCTTCATCTTTCCCTATCCAGACACTCCCTCCTTGCTAGTTTAATCCCTCCCCCTCTATCAGCAACTCTTTCATGCATGTACTCCTTCACCCTATCCTTCCATCTTACAACTGGCCTTCCTCTCCTCCAAGGACCTATAATTTCACTCACATACACTTTTTTCACAAACTCTTCACTGTTCTTCCTTTCAATATGACCAAACCACCTCAAAGTATTTCTTTTCACCCATACCACTACATCATTCTTCACTCTATTTACACAAGGTCCCATGCCACATCCTTTCATACACACTTTCATTAGTCTCACTCTCCCATCTTGTCACGCCACTGCTCCCTCCTTTCAGATAACTCATTTCCACAGCACAAACTCTTGACTGCTGTGTCCTATTCCATGTCCAAGTCTCTGATCCATTTGTAACATAGATACATTTTCTTGGAAAATTTTCATTGTATATATATGCAATGAAAAATTTCCAAGAAAATTTTTTTTCACCACGAGCAAGTCAGATGAAATTTAAGAAGAAAGCATAATGTAAAAATCCACTGAAATATAAATTAATTTTGAAGTCACAACCTAAAAGAATGCAACAAATTGACCAATTTATACCTATTCTTATAATTTCTAATAAAGTGATTTTCTTACACATACATTCCTTTCAAACATTCATTCATTTTGCTGCATTTATAGTGTTTGGTTGTATGATAGCAGTTTGTACCAGGTAAAAGATGTTCTGCATAAACATATAGGTTATCCTCATAGTTCTGTATTTGTTAATATTTTTGTATTTAATTGAAATGCAAACAAATAGAAACTTATTTGCTATGAATTTGAAAAGTAGTAAGCAATTATTTTTTCAGCTGCGCAAAACTTACATTGTTCGTTGTGTGGAGGATATAAAAAGGAGTCCTGCAGTTTATCTCCCATTGAAACAACTGCACTACTTAGCTCAGTCTATTACAAAAGGAGGAGCATCATATTTTAAGACTGAAAAGGTATGTGTCATATGCAATATCTTACTTTTTTTTACTTTAGCATAGTGACAGTAGATATTCAT
>JAXIVD010002182.1:55000-65640 GCA_036785275.1 Cancer borealis
TGCTTGATTTTATTCCATGCAAAACTAGGAAAACTTAGTATCATGATACATATTTTTGTTGTAAATTATTGAAAGTGTCCAAAGGCAGCCATGAATCATAGTAAATACATATGGATTAGTTGAATAAAAAAATTGTATATTAATAGAGAAGTTGATTAATGATATAACCTCATTGATGTTTTGATAAATTGCTGTCTTCAGACATTTATTTTGAAGTTCAGAAATTCGAATCTATGATAAAACATGCATAACCCAATGGTTAATTATATTTCCAAATGTATCACTTGGATATTCTTTGTTTTAGAAATTGATGCACCATGTAAATGAGACTGCATTGGGTGCTGCAGTGTCCACTGCTACAAAGACCTTGACTGCTATGGCAGTTTCAGACTTGGGAGGACTTTCTCCTGCATCAAGGTTAGAAAACTCACTTGAAATAATAGTTTGAATTTTGTTTTCAAAGTTTTTATAGCTTTTATAAAATCACACAATTTTTCCCCTCCACCAGAAACAGTTGCATTCAACACATCCGTCGGGTGCTGGTGTTGGCAGAGCGCTACATTTGTAGCATTGAGGAGCAGCACCCAAGTCCTCGATCCCTTCCCCCACATGGCTCCTCCTTCACAGGCACACCAGTCATGCTCTATGTTAGCTGTGACTCTATCAGAATGGATGTCAATTTGGAGGTACACACAGGCAGAGCTTCTAGGAGAAATATAATATTTATGTTATTGCATTTTAACCAAACCAGTGGATAATATTTTAATACCATCTTAATTTTTCCTTCATTATAGATTTGTTCTTTACTGTCATAAGTATATGGTTTTGCTATATTTTACTCAGCATCCTGTTTCTTTCATCACAGTGCCACAGCAATGAGCGTCTTGGTGTGGTGCGTAGTAAGATAGCCAGCTGTGCCAGGGTGCCCATTGATCAGGTGCAGAATCTCTCATTTGGGGAGGGCAGTAACAGTTTTCTGGTGACGGGTGGAGAGCAAGATAACCGTCTCCTTCACAGCATAGGGGTGCATACCAACACTTCTGTCACTGCCAAGATCAGCTCAAGTGGTGCACAGCTCAAGGAGGCAAGTTTAAGTGCATGTTTCACAATCAACCTTTCATGTCAAAAAGAAGCTTTTCATTGTAGGATTGTGTGTTTATATTTGTGCATTATTTTTTATGACATTGGGAATTAATGCAATTGCTCACTCTTTCTCACCTCATCTTGTCATTGCTGCATGCTCCTGTCTTGTAATAAGGGAAGTTGAATTTGTATGTCTGTGTGAGTGCATGCATGCATATATGTAATTCACCATGATTTATGTATATGATAATACAAGAAGAGTAAAGTCTTTTTTTTTTTGTATGCAAAAGTGTAAGTGATTTAAATATAAAAATTTATGATTATGTTACCTAAACATATTGAAAGAGGTGGAGTTAAGCTGATACCATGCCACGCTGGTGTCTTGGTAGGGGAACACTTTTTGTTTGATTTTTTGCAGTGATCCTGTCTAGTTTTGCTCCAATGATCATTGAAATGTTAAGCCTTCTCACCTTGTCGAGGTAGTGTTCCTGCAAAAAGGAAATATAAAACAAATGAGATGCATAATGTTAAAGTATACAAAAAAATTCCCAGTATATACCTAACTACACTTTCCTAAATATTATTTATTCATACACAATTCTTTTGCTCACATTGATGCATCTTGATGCATTTTATTGTAGTATTTTTATTATATGTACTGCATGTATCTCTGCATGTATATACATATAATCATATAATTGTAAATGCATATATATGTGTGTATATATATATATATATATATATATATATATATATATATATATATATATATATATATATATATATATATATATATATATATATACACATATTTTTATACACATATTTATACATGTATATCTCACTCACATACATATTTTGATATAATCATCCAATGTAGCTGTACCACAAAGTGGTGAATGGTTACATGGTTACATCTACATGCCATAGTCATGATGGTGAATACAATATTTTCAGAGCCTATACTTCCTTAGGAATGATTTAGCTTTTAACATCAGTCTCTCTTTCAATCAGGTTGGTGATAATTGTTGGGATGAGCTACCAGGCACTGTAAGTTACTGTGATAATGCAGAAACAGGACTATTTGATGACACTGGAAACTCTGCGGGTGCATCTGGAGGAGGTGCAGGTTCCCTCAGGCATGGGGCAGGATCCTCTGCAGCAGCTGTGGGGGATGGCCATGGATACAATTTAGATCAAGAAAAGCAGCTGCCTGGGGTTGTGATGGCAAGCCAGGGTCAAAACTTTTTCTCCTTGCTGTATCAGCTTGCTCAGTTAGATGATTCCAGGTATGTGTGATTTCTCATAGATTATACATCATGTATGTTTATTGCATGTACTCCTGCTCATTTATCTATATATTCTCCCCATCAGTTCTACTCCTTGTAGTATACTGTGTACACCACGTGAAGGTGGGGATGGGCTGGTCTACTACTTCAGTAGTGGTAGACGTTATTGCTTTTATTTATTTTTTCCCCGACATAGCACATCTTAGATTAACCTCATTGGTTATGATACTGTCACTGCACAAAGCCTCTGATCAGGTCTTCCTATACTAAGTATCTTTCACAATGAAAATTTTTGACAGGATCGTTGATGCAGTTCGAAGAGTTCTGTACCTGGTACCAACTGACCACAGTGTGGCAGACAGATTAGATTCCATAAATAGTGTTGGAATGTCTGCCTCAGATGCTAGTCCAAGGACAACACCATATGGTTCACCTGCCAAGAGGGACAAAATCCGTGACCGTGAAAAAGATAGAGAGGCTGGAAGAGTAACGTTACGTTCCTTGTTGGATCCAGGTTCCGGTGACATAACACCTTTCAGGCTTTTGTACAATGTTGAGGTAGGTACCACTTCTTTTATCTGTGTTTCTATCTATCTATCTTAGACTAGGATGCCAGTCAAATTATCTGTATCCGCATTCTTTTTCACAGGTTCTATCAGGAAAAATCATGCCAATATCCATGGAAGGGACCATGAATGACAGTGCCCGCTTCTGTGAAGAATTCCTTATGTGTGGAGGCCTGAACCTTATTACTATTCTTCTCCATAAAGATTCTCTCCCTCAAGAAGTGGATTATGAGATTCGTCAGAACATATATTTGATAGTCTTGCAGATATTGAAGTAAGTATTGTGCTGTATTCATGATGTATAATTTCGATGCATTTTTAAGTGATAGAAATCTTATTCTTGGGTGTGTATGATATTCTGTGGTGGGGTCTGCAAGAATACTACCACCATGTGGATTGTAAAACATAACAAAAAGGGGCAGATCTATGGGTCTAGGAAGCCACTCCTCAGTGTTTTCTCATCGAGAAGACAAGGCACAGAGGGAGAGGGGAGAGTAATATGTCCCTGAACCCTAGTAACCGGGTCTCTGAATATGGGATGTAGTATGCTTGAGGTTAACAGGGAAGTGATTGGTAGAATGTTCATAGAACGATAGTTTAATGTGTTAGCTTTTAGTGAAACAAAAAGGAAAAAGAAGGGTGAATGTGAGTTTGGATGTGTGAATGGAGGGTGAGTGGTCTGGACCAGCAATTATGTATGTAGATTTATAGATAGATATATGATGCTAATAACTTTTTAACATTTCAGATTTCTTGTGTGTGGCTCCATTCCTAAAGGCCAAGAGCTTCCCATCACAGGGATCCAGCCTGTCCCTGGTCCTGCTAAGCGCTCAGCGCTTGACTCCTCAACTCAAACTACCCCGCCACCCCATGTTCACTCATCCCTGACACCCATTATTGCCAACAGGGTGGTACTTGTAAGTTGCTGGCTTAGTATGATTTTTACTGCATTTTCTCATATTATAGTTTTATGTATTGACCACCTTTTATGCATATGTGAGATGGGATCAAAGAAAGAATAAAGAAAATTTTTAACAAATAACAATTGTGTAAGATTGAATAGCTAATATTCATATACATCCACTCACTTTGTCTCACATTCATACATCTCATATTATTTGTTTATTGATAACTTTGATATTTTTGTACAATTATTTATATAATAATACAAGGTGCAGAGGGATAAGGAAGAGTAATGTCTTTCTAAACCCTAAAGATTAGGTCTCTGAATGTGAATGTAATACACTGGAGAATAAAAGGGAGGTGATAGGAAAAATTTTTGTGGAGTGAATGTTTGATTAGTATTGAGTGCAAGAAAACTGAAATGGAAGGATGTTAGTTTAGTGAGTGGAAGGATGCCAGGTGATATTAGATGAGAAGCAGTGACATTACTAGTGAATCTGAAAGTGAGGCAGTGTGTGATGGAATGGAAAGAAGTGTCATGAAGGCTAATGTGGGTTAAATTAAAGTTTGGGCAGGAGTTGTGGGTGTTTGTGTCTGCATATGGTCCTGGTAGTGATAAGGATTAAACAGAAAGGGAGGCTTTTTGGAATAATTTGGCCGAGTGTTTGGAGCAAATGTGAATATTGTGTTCATCTACCTATCCTTATATGCAGCCAAGACCGGGATTATGGTTTGGGAAGACACTACTCTTGGTTTTTCTCTATTCCCTTCTGTGGCCTGTCTTTTTATAGGAGAGGATACAGAGGAGGAGCTTCACAGACAGAACTTCACTCCGTTCCAATGCATATTTCCCTTTATAAGTTTTGAATTACTATAACAATCTGTATAAATGTATTCATCCTGTTTGCGGGTGGAACTAGAAGTTTTTACAGATTACACAATTTACGCGGCATTGGTAGTCTGAAAATGTATTATATCAAAGTTTCATGCTATTTGTATTCACATGTTAGTTTTCTTGAAGATATACCATAACAAAATAAGAAATGTAAGCCCTCTTCCAGGTTCACATTAATATTACTTAAAGTGAGATTGATATGCATTGTCTAAGTTGTTTGCTAAATTTGCTGAGAAACCAACCTATTCTACACAGGGTTTTAGTGAGGAAGAGTGGAGTGAGATGGTGTCCTGCCTGATGAGGGTGTCCTGGGCTGGGGCTGCTGGAAAGCTTTATCTCCCTTCAGCAACCCTCACAATGCCTGACCCGGTCCTCTCCCCTCCAGATAACAGCAAGTCATCCAGGCAGAGTAGTACAGGTAAACTTTCTTGTAGTTTTAATGATATTAAAACCTTCTTTAGGGAACGAGGCATCAGAGACCAGAATAAAATAGATTATAATCAATATTTTTTAGGTCATTTCAAGACCCAATTGTAATAATATACTAAAATTTTATTAAGATATGCAAACTGGTAATGTTAATAAAACAAGTATCTGCATATTCATGGATTGGAAAGTTACAGTAAATCAAGTGGAATGTGCACTACATTTATTCCCATACCATTCAGTCAAATTCAATGCAGTCATGTAACCCTACCTAGTTTACATAACCTTTTGTCATGAAGTACCAGCCTCACCATCTTATCCTGTATCAGAGATGACACTTGTAATTTGATAATGCCATTGTAAAGAAGAATTGCTAGCCAACTCTCATTAGATTTGGATATTCTTGATGATGCAGCAATTGTCTGTGTTTTGCACACAGGCAGTGTTCACAGTTCCAGCAGTGAGAGTGAGACAGTGTTGCATGGAGGAGTGTGTGTACAGCAGGCAACCATCTCACCCACTGACTCCCTGATTGCGTCTCAAGCCCTGCAACTTTTGATAGCCTTCCTCAAGTTCCGTCCACAGCTAATAGGTAATGTGAAACTGTGCTTCTAATAGATCTAATAGAAGTATAATTGAATTTATTATCTTAAGCTTAGCATAGGAGTTAAATAAGAGAAGTGTATTGTATGTGTGCATAGGTGTGTGTATGCGTTAAGGGGATTACAGTCTGGTATATAGATTGATAGATATTTATGATGTTTGTTATATTTTTTATTTAAGCTTCTTTGCCCAACAGATCAATGGTATGGTATGTTGAGTGTAAAAGACTTCATTATTGAGATCTTGGTGGGGTGTAGCAGTGAGGAGGTGAGGGAGGTGGCTTACCACCAGTTCACTAGCCTCATCAACATGACAACCCCAGCAGAACTCAGCCTGAAGAAGTTTCTCACTCAGGTGCAGCATTTATTTTTCTTTTCACATTGTAATATGGAAAATTGCATGGTGCAGTGGGGTGAATTATGGGGATCTTTGATATATGTCTGATTTTCTTTTGTTTTGATTATCTCTTCATTTAATTACCTATATCAAATGTGGAATATTGTTCATCATCTTTTCATCTTCATTTGATACCCTTCTCATTTGTGGACCATTGTTCTTGGTTACATATTCTCAGCAGTTGTACTTGCTCTTTCATTTCAAAGGAAATACTGTTATTGATGTGAATATGCAAATAATGTTTAACTATCAGTTGATATATTGCCTCTTTCTCAGATACTTTTGAAGGCACATCTACCTCTCTGGGTTTCCTCCACCAGTGCTCGAGGTGCTACTCTGAAGCTACTGTCTCAGTGCACACATTATTTTAGTCTTAGGTAAGGCAGAGTAACACTAGAATTGATAAGACTCGCAACCAACAAACAAAATAGGAGACAAAATAGTACCTCCCACTTATTGTTTTGTTACACCATGATAATTCCCAGAAGAGTTGTTCCCATTCCTATACCACCATCTTCTTTGACCTTTTATGATATGCAAGGAATATGAGACACACTCAAAATCTTTGTGTCTTAAAGACAACAAAAATAGGGAAAAAATATTCTAGACAGAGTTTAGTTCATGAATAAATTCTATCATTAGTTTGACATCTTTCACAGGTCAAAGTTGTTGTCAGACTTGAGCAGCAAAGATCAAGAAGCTCTGGGAATCAGTGCAATTCAAATGCTCGAGGATGAAATTGGTTGGTTGACCAACTTTACTGCCACCCGAGAAGTCATGAGGGAGAGGCCAGAGTCAGGGGTTTCAGCCATGCGCCATGCTGACAACATCCTTCTGGCTGGCCATCTGATGCTTATTTCAGCTTTAATGTCTTGTGAGGGGATTAACAGAGAGGAAACTGGTAAGTGCATCTATCTATGAGTGGGATTTTTTTTGCACTTTTTACCCAAGTAGATACTTAAGAGCATTTTTATTATCATTATTTTTTTTTTGCAGGTACTTCTTTAATTCCTCTACTTATTTTTGAGTACCTCTTCCCGGCATCCAAATTGGTGCTGGAGGGAGGGTTGGGATTGGATTCCCTTAGTGCCAGCAAAAACTACTGGGCCAAGTGCACTGGGAAGGAGTCAAGACATGCAGCTTACCATCTCCTCATTCAGCTTGTTGTGGCCTCAGAGCATAATCTGACTGCCCTCGTTGGACACCTTATCTCTCTCCACCATAATCTGAATCCTGACCTCCTTAAAGAGTTTCAGGTAAATATGGTTTGCAGAGCATTTCAACTTATCTTTTGTGGAATTTGATATTACAGTTGTAGACACCTGTTCACTTAATTCATTAAAGCTGTGTGCAAATATGCCAAACTTATATGTCCAGTATCACACTTGCATTTAAGGATTTACTCAAAACAAAATCAGTTTCACTATTGATGTAATGATTTCAAATTGGCTGGAGAAGAGTTTAAAAAAAAAAAAAAAAAAAAAATGTATTGTAACAGCAGTGGCTATCGACATTAGTTTAGATAAATCCATAATCATGCTCTCCACCTCTAATTACACTGCCCCTTTGTGTTGCTCTCTCAGTATGCCCCTGCTGTGGATGGACGAGGTGCTAGTGGGTTTGTTGGCTTGAAGAATGGGGGAGCTACTTGTTACATGAACTCAGTCCTCCAACATCTGTTTCTGATACCAGGGGTAGCAGAGGACATCTTGGCAGTATGCAGTGAAAAGGAGAACGAGGACAGGTTAGACATGCATATCATTATCATCATCATAATTATTATCTCATCATCTCATCATCATCATCTTTATTGTTTTGAAAAGGATGCTCCATGTTTATATTGGTCACCAGTCTCCAGTGCCTCTCCATGTAGTATTTAGGATATGAAAAAAATATCAGTGATAGAGTACTTCTTAATATCTCGTGCACAAAATGACTATGTATATATGTATCATGCACAGTCTATGTTATTTCTCTGATCTTTATTTTTGGATGCTGATTTTGTGAAAAATATAGTACACTTCCTTTCCATGCATCTCCCACGTGCATTTTATTGTAAATATAGATGATGATATCTTGAGACTGCAGCATGATGAGGTGGATGTGTAAAGATGTGAAAGATGGCACAACAAATGAGGAGTTGAGATGTAAAGTTGTGATTAAAAGCATCAGTGAAGTGAACCGAGCATGGAGATTGTGTTGGTTTGCTCATGTTGAGATAAAGAAAGGATTAGAAGAATTTTGAAGTGGAAGGTGAAGTGCCAGTTGATAGACTAAATAAAGAAGACATAAGATGAGGTTGTGAGGAAGGATCTAGAAAGTGTAACAGATTTGACTAATTGTGCACAACTGTAACTTTGTCACCTGTTATCAGGTGACAAATTCTTATTCATTTGAACTTGGAATCTGTCTTTCAGAATGACGATGGTGGGGGTTTACAATTCATTATATTTCTTTTTGATAATGAACATAGGGAATTGAAATTTCTAGTGAAGAAATGTAACATAAATCAAATAAGTTAGATTTTATGTTCAATTGACCAAATTTAATGATATTTCACATTTTTCCAGTTTGTTCTACCAGCTTCAGATGGTGTTTGCCCATCTCATGGAGTCACAGCTGCAATACTATGTACCAGACAAATTCTGGAAGTGCTTCAGGATGGATGGCCAACCAGTCAATGTCAGAGAACAGCAAGGTGGGACTCTTTATATTAGCAAATTAATAAATGATCTTGCATGAAATTTTTATATTTTTTTATTTGGTAAAACTGTTTCTATGGTTTGTTATGATATAGAAATTGAAATTGTCACGAGTTTCATCAGTGGCATTAGATGTTGTGCACTAAAATGGCATTATGATTCCTTAGGAGTCTTACATGACGAACCGTGATAGTGTAGTGGTGAGGAGTTGATTTTATTATGCATTAAGTAATTTCTTTGAAATAAGAATAAATGAATGGTTTGAAGTAATGGTCAATCATAAATTTTCTTTGTTTGTCTAACTTCTTTCTCCTCTTCAAAGATGATAAACATGAACTTTTAGTTTAAATATTGGTACTTTGATATTGCCTAATTGTGATATAGAGGATGAATAAGTGCAAGCCTTTCAGCTTTTTTCAAAAATGTATGAAAATAGAAAAAGAGAAGTTCAGGGAAATGTGACAGTATGTGTGAATGTGAGTGAATGTGTAAAAAACTAAATTTTATAGATAACTTGAATATACTATATATTGGGTATTTCACTGGATTTTTTCAAACTTATGCTCTCCAATAAGTTTAAATTGTCCAATAGATAGTGAGTACAGGATTTGATCTTCCTCGTTTATGTAAATTTAATGGATAAAAGAAACCACATGATTTGTGTTGAGGTTAGAAGTTTCTAAGGTTGCAGGTAATGAACAGTACATAAGTTGATGGTGTATAGGGATGAGGTGTGTTTACTGTACAATTGCTTTAAACCATCTGCAGATTGCCAGTCTTGTTTGACATGCAAAGTAATCCTCATTTTAAAAGAATAGATATTGTCAAGGTGTCCATCTCTTGGCCAATTTTGATACAAATCATAAGATGTTATTTTTTACTGGTCACTTTTATAACATACGTCAACTAATTATTGTCCCTTTGAATGAGACCTTCAAGAGCATTATTTTGATTATGAAAATTGCAGCAAGATGTAAGAAATAATTAAATCCTACACAACTTTTTTATTCCAGATGCATTTGAGTTTTATACAAGATTAACAGAGCAAGTGGATGATTATCTCAAAAGTCAGAGTAAGGAGAGAGTGTTTGCCCAACGCTTTGGAGGTGTTTATTCAATCCAAAGAATATGCCAAGATTGCCCACACAGGTTCGTATCTGGTACTGGTTTATGTTCTTATCACTGTCACCTTCAGTGTTTACAATAATAGTTATTAAAGTTATATTCTGTTTGTTTAAAGCTTTTATAATTTCAAAATATATTAACTGTTTGCTACAATGAATATTTAGGTTTTTCATGTTGCTTGTTTAACTGGTTATGACGCAGGATCACTGTTAATTACATAAATACGTAGTAATAACAGTAATAATTTTATTTCACTCGAAGCATAGGAAATACAAACATAAAGTGAGTATAGGGAGAAAGAAATAATAATTATAATAATACTGATATTAATGTTAATCATAATAATAATACTAAAAGTATTATTAGCTTAGTCTTCTGTTAGGCAGAGTAGGTAAAAGAGAAAGAGGAAGAGGAAAAGATTATAGCTATGTCTCTCTCTCGCTCTCGCTCTCGCGCGCTCTCTCTCTCGCGCGCTCTCTCTCTCTCGCACGCTCTCTCTCGCGCGCTCTCTCTCGCGCGCTCTCTCTCGCGCGCTCTCTCTCTCGCGTGTGCTCTCGCGCACTCTCTCGCGCGCTCTCTCTCTCTCGCGTGCTCTCTTTCGCGTGCTCTCTCTCGCACGCTCTCTCTCGCGCGCTCTTTCTCTCTCGCGCGC